>JARBWK010000012.1:29950109-30083554 GCA_030556195.1 Anolis apletophallus | reverse complement strand
GCATCACTCTCTCTCCTAATCCTCTGATGAATTATTTCACTTTTCTCTATCTCAGCATCAATTTGCTGCTTTTCTCTTCTTTTTAACTCTAACTGGCATTTCAAATTTTGAATCTCCTCAGAGACTGACTTCTGAGATCCTGCCATCTTTGTGAGCTCCATTTACCTCACACTTTTCTTTCAGGCCTTTACTTCAGCCTTCTCTTTCAGGTTTACCTCAGGACTTTTACTCAGCCCTCTCTTGCAGGTTTACCTCAGGACTCCAACTTAGCCCTTTACTTCAGGCTTCCACAACCTTTACTTTAGGTCTCAGCCTTTCACTTCAGGCCTGCCTCAACTCTCTCTTTTTTATCTTTTCGCCTCAAGCCTCCTGGCTTCTCTTCGTTCCTCAAGCCTCCTGGCTTCTCTTCTGCTTTCTAGTAGCTATATTGTGAGATTTAACTTTACCTCACAACACTTTTTCTTACTCTTTACACAGTCTCAAGCACTTTACACAGTCTCAAGTACTGAATTCAGATGTTACACGGATCTAAATCTTGCCACAATCTTAGGCACTAGATCAGATCTCTAACACGCATCCCAATCTTGTCATAGTCTTAGGCACTAGATCAGATTTCTTACACGCATCCCAATCTTGTCACAGTCTTAGGCACTAGATCAGATTTCTTATACGCATCCCGCCGCTGTGCCACCATTTGTGGAGATCTAAGGTTTACTTTTCTTTTAACGTGGCAGGGCAGGCGATCCCACCGCTGCCACCATTTGTGGAAGATTCGACGTTAACTTGTATTTCGCTGCCACCATTAATTTATTTAGGCTTGACCATTGACTTGTAAAGAGTGGTGAGGAGACTGGTAATCCAAATGAAGTCACGGGGAGAGAGTTTTGAATCAAAACTTAAATAGTTTATTTCACACAACTGGGCACAAAGCTTGGTTTGATACTTTATATAACTCTTCCGAAGAGGCACGACTTAAAAAGGTTACAAAGTTTAACTAGTGCTATTACTTAGTTAGATCAGCGTCTAACAATCTCAAACATATAGGCACTTTTGTCTTCTAAAGGCACCTTGCCTCTATCTAGCCCTCAGGCTTTACACAAAACAGATTCCCCAGCCGAAGCTACACTCTCGCTTCGCTGACAGGAAAACTCTAACTGCTCTCTCTGCAGTTTCAATAATGTGATTCCTACTCCTCTCCTCAGAGTAGAATCTAACCGAACCTTCTGGCTTGACAGCCAGGCACCCACTGACTCTCTCTAAGAATTCCGAGCTAGCCTTCTAGTTGGCTCCGCCCACCATCACCATGGCAACACATTCCCCCAGGAGGGAACTGCCTCCATTATCACAGCCAACCCTTTGTGGTCTGTCCATAACATGACCACTTAATATAACACAAATAACCACCTCATCACATACAGATTTAGACTCAACCATCCATGCCTAACAGCATGGCAGCCTTAAAGATTTGACACCAGCCCTGAAAGAGAAGCAGTTTGCAAACAAGCAAGCAAACAATAAAGGCTAGCCGTAACTGATAGAACTGCTCTAAAGTGACTCCACTCATTCTTTGAGAACTCTCTAGCTTTGATGGATGGCTAGTGACAAATCAGCTTCCTTAGTCTTTTATTAGGATGTTCCACATGGTTCCATTTTGCTCAGTGTGAGGCTTCTGATGAAAATTGGATATCAATATGATGCTAACTTTCATACCAAAGTCTTCCTAGCTTTCATCAGACTGACACATATTGACATACTTTTCTGGGATCTGATTTTCATTCAGCTTAGCACAAAGTATGGTGTGGCTCTGTGCCCACTTTTTATCCCTACAAGAATATATGATGTTGCTATCATGTTGGGTATGTTTCACCAATCCCCTAACATATTCCTCTGTCAGAAATGCACGGCACAGTGTGTAATGCTGTGTTGCCTTATGGCTAATGTTACAAATAAGACTGAGTGAAGATACATGGAATGGCAAAGCTTGGCGTCTCTTATTGCATCTGGTTTCATTTTCATATCCAAATTGGGGGGTGTGTGTGTTTACCTCTTTGGGCTACGGTATATGAGAATATGGAACGCCTCTCTTTCATATGAAACTCCACGATATGTGTGTGTGTGTGTGTGTGTATGTGTTTTCTTTGACAAAAGTTGGCAAACCTGGGAGACAATGAATAAAATATGTCTTTGCGGACGCAGGCAAATTTGATCAATATTAAATGTAACCTTCTAAATGAATGCTCTTCTGTGTTCTTTTCTAACACTCATCAATTAAAAAATAGAACATAAAGGTTCTAGCAGTGCATTGACAAAATACTGTATTATGACTGCAACAACCATTCAACCAAAACCAAGACCATTTGCTGCTTCCTTTGCCACACAAGTCAAACACAGAGTACCCAAACCAGTCACGTAATGCTGACATAGAAGGCAGAAACCTCTGTAAGCATAATTTCCCCTCACTGGCAGTTATAAATACATAACAAAGTTTTAAAACCTGACAATTTGCTCCTCTTTCACAACACCTTAAGATCTGCTGCCAAAGGCAATTGCTTCACTCTGTCTAATGGTAGCTCTGTACCCATTAGTAAGGTACCTTGACAAGCTGCATCTTCATTATTTGGGCTCAATGGTCATTTTTATGGCTATTTATAAGAATAACTTTCACCTGAATCTTTCTGTTTTAGGCACATTATATTACACAGAGTATTGTTGGTTTCTTGAGCACAATTTATTGTTTCTTCATAGGAATGGAATCTCCTTCTGGAATTATTGGGCAGCTGTAATTGCTCCCTGGGAGAGTTAGCTGATGGCTATACCTCACATGCATAACTGAAAGAGTTTAATTCTGTCCCTGTCTGTTGTATCTCAAACATATCAAAGACAGATGGAGAAGAGAGAAACCAAAAGCCTTCTGGAAGTTAGGAAGTGAAGTTAGGAAGTGAAATATCACAATGCTGAATTGGGTTGACATCACAGCCCAGTAGATTCATCTCATTTACATAGGGGAAAAACCCTAGAATCAGCCAAATAATTGAAACGATTGAAGCAGCTGGATACTAAGTGAAACAAGCTCAGAAACTATCTCTATTATTTTTATTCTTTTGTACATTTATCACAAATTGTGCCTCGAGCACTCATTGAGTAAGGAAGCAATTTCCAAAGACATTTCATAAATTAATATTATTGCAGCATTATTAAATCCAAGACTTAAGGATTTCAACTATTCCAAAGATGTAATTGCATTTTGTCTGTACCAATTATATTTAGGAAACCTAGAAAATGCTGATTCTCAGAAGCAGGATTGGAGTTCTATTTGGAGCAAGATTGTTTTGAGGTGGGACGATAGCTCAGAAATAGAGTGCTAACTTTACAAGTTGAGACCCCATCATTGGCATTTCTCATTAAAGGGGCTGTGTAGCAGATGATGTGGAGAAAATCATGCCTGAGACACTGGAGAGCCACTGTTATCAAGACTGGACAATCCAGGATTATTTATTTATTGTCATAGCCAAGTTCCTGAATCAAAGAGATCGCTACAATACACTGTAACTCTCCATCTGGCCTCTGAACCCCACTTTAAAAGCCAGTCAACCATACCAATCAATTAAGATCTATGTCTGCCAAGTAGAGTAGTTCAGAATCACTCCAACTATTGATGAATACTACAATGAATAATTGTCACAAGTCCTTGTAAGGTCCCTGCTTCTACTCTCTGAAACCTGGCTTGTTGACAAGAAGGGCTGGTTACATGAACCTGCAGCACTCTGCTTAGCAGTTTTATTGACCTTCATTGCTTGGGATGGCTCCCTGGCTTTTAAGGTGGGTTTCGGGTCATTTGTTATTTGCAACATCCTAAGTTGAACTTAGGACATCATAACTTTCTAACAGGATGCCAGCTCATATTTAAGAGAAGTACTCTAAGTATTATCTATATATATAAAAATATAACATCCATGGTTATAAGCTTATAGGCAGCAAAACCACACAACGCAGACACACAAAGCCAGGCCACATACACTCACAACCCAGCGAGGTAAGTTTGCCACTAAAGAGAACCCAAAAATGTCCAGCCAATGGCCAAAAACCCTAAAAAACCCGCCCATGGCCCAGGTGCACGAAACAGCTCCTATTCTCCCCACTTCCAAACGAAAACAACAATACCTTCCGTGAGGCACTTCACATCCTCCAACCTTCAATCAGGAGTCATGCAGTGCAGCGCAGCTCCTACCACCCACCCAGCCCACATCAGGCTCCAATAAGCGGTGCACGCCAATGCCAGCCCCATGAAGGGGCTAGTCTCGCGCCAAACCTCCTCTAGAGCCAAAATAATGCTGGCTGCTGCTGCTGCTGCTGAGGCAGCCTCAGCAGCATGCAGCAGCATCCCTCCTCGGCCCCTCCTCCTCCAGAGAGAGGGGGGAATAAAAAGAGCCAGAAAAAAACGTAAGGACAGAGGGAGCACAAGGAGGAGGGAAAGGAGAGAAAAAGGCAGGGAAGGAAAGAGAGCCAGAAGGAAGGATGGAAGCAAAGGCTGAATGCTGAGGCTGAATGGCCATCTGTCAGGAGTGGTTAGATTGTGTGTCTCCCATTTGCCAGAAAGGGCTGGACTAGATGGCCCTTGGAGGTCTCTTCTTACCTTAGGATTCCACTACTACTATTATTATACAAATGGCCTTGGAGGTGTCTGGCTCTTTGGCTTACAAATAGAGGTGACCTGTGCAGCCAAGCAGGCCGAATGACCGTAGAGGTGTCTATGGGCAGCGACGGCTCTTTGGCTTATAAATAGAGGTGAGCTGTGCAGGCAAGCAGGCCAAATGGCCTTGGAGGTGTCTATGGGCAGCGCCAGCTCTTTGGCTTACGAATGGCCTTGGAGGTGTCTATGGGCAGGCGCCTCCCAATGCCACAGCAATGCGTGGCCGGGTAAAGCTAGTATCATTTAAAAATAGAACACTGGTAGTGTAAGGCAATAAAGATTTATAGTCATGATAAAAATACAAAGCCAGCATGCTCAAAACACAATGCTAACTTCTTTTTTTAAAAAACCCAAAAACAACAACAACAACAATATGTTGCAGGCAAGAAAACAAAAATGACCATGGCCTTCATATAATCCAGGCTTTGGGAAACAGAAACTGTCTTCATCTGGTCAGAGAAAAAGAAGATTGATTGTGCTACGTGTATTTCTGTGGGCCAAGCTTTAAATAATGGGGGGACCATTGTCAAGAAGATTCTGTCTCTGATAACCACCCTCAAAAACAGAGTCACTTAGAAGAAGAAGCACACACAGGTAAAGGAGGAATTTTTCCAACACGTATCAGAGTACTGTGAGTCACTATAAGTCAAAACTATCACTTTGAATAGATGGATAAAAAAATCTGGTTAAATCAGAGTGGGCAAAGTAGAGATCCAAATATAGAACTTCAGCACTCAGCTTTCTTACTATATAGCTAGCTAGAACTGATATAGCTAGCTAGAACTGAGTTAGATGGAAAAAATAGATGGACTAAGGTATTGATGGTTAGATGAACAAAGGGACCATCCAGACAGGCCAATATTCTGGGCCCTGTCTTGGTTTAAACGACTTAAAGGACCAACGGTCCGTTTAAACTATAAGTAATAAATCCCCCAATGGGGTTACCGTATGTGGGAATTCAGAGTCCAAACTATTGTCCATAAATCAAAATGTCTTTTATCATCCACGTGCCAGATTGGTACAGTCTATATATCCCAAATGAAAGTTCAAAAACTGGCAATTCCGTGCGACTCGCATACAAAGACATACAATCAAGTTCCAATGAGCTGTGTTTGGGACCACAATCATAAGCGTCCCTGGCAGGCAAGGACGTATCCTAATTCCAGCGAAATGCGCAATCCAGATGGCAGGGGTGCTGCAAGTGATGGGTGGGTGTACACAGCCGACGAGGCACATTAGCAGAGACTCCAATCTCTCGTTCGACCCGGTCTATGGATCTTTTTCAAGGCTCGGTGTCGTCCCACAAGTTCCCACAGCCGCGTGCCCAAGCGGCAAACAATATTCTGTAACACAATATCACAATGTTAACTTAAACCCCAATTGGGGCGGGCCTCTAAAAGGTCCCAAAGGCAACTCTTACATAATGACGAGGAATGGATTACAATAATCCCCAACAGTGATAACAATTTCTATATACGTCAATAGTAAACGCATACATATACAAAACAATATAAGAATACAGGATAAGGGCATACCGATTCAATGCGGACCAATCCCCATCTCGCCGATGGGCTTCTGGCAAAAGCGAGTATGGCAGTACTGACCCTGGATTATAACTCATGCACTCCAGGCGGGGTGGTTCATTAACCTGATTGCTCACAACCTGGGGCTAGTAGAGTAGTTCCTGACTGTTAACCCTTCGTTCAAACCGGATGGAATTTCGCTGCGTAGGGAAAATTATCCACCGTTTTTCGGCCCTGTGCAGGTAGGTTTCAACATTGCCATGCGGTGGTACCTGCACATTTTCAGGCCAAAAAACGCAAGTCATTAGGTCCATGTTTGTGAGTCTTAAAATGGGTGTAGAGGGTGAATCCTCAGAGAAATTCCTGATTTTCGACATATGCTCCCCAACTCTAACTCCCATCATTCGACTGGTCATCCCTCGTAGACCCTCCCACATGGGCAAACCAATCCATAGATACATCTTTGACTTTTGCAGGTAAAAAACTCTTTGAATTTGATAGTGCGTGCGATGCTCTGGATGTAGATTTCTTTCTCAGTGTACACACATGTGCATTGCTGGCAACGTCCGCACGCATGGGTTTTTGGTGTGAGGCTGCTCCTCGGCTTCCTATCTCGCACCCCCGAGTGCACAATCACATCCTTGATGTTGCGGCTCCTCTTGTTGGCAATAAGCGGGGGTTGCGAGAGACCTGGGATATTCTGGACTAATGGCCAATGCCTATATACGATCTGCTTAAAAAATCGGGTTTTAGGGGTGAGTATCAGTGGCCACACCAGTCGATCCAAAGATGGTTTGTTGTGTTTAACCAACAGGGTACTTCTAGGGATGGAGTCCGCCCTCTCTCGGGCCCTGCGGAGCACCTCCTCCGGATAACCCCTGTCTCTCAGTTTCTTAGCGAGTAATCCTGCTTCCAAGGCATATGCAGCGGCAGTGCTCGAATGCAGCTTCAATCTTAGCAGCTGAGAGAAGGGAGATTTCTTTTTAATGAATGACTATGATAGCTGTTAAAATGCAAGAGTGCATTCCGGTCTGTGGGTTTGTGATAACACTTAACTTTCAATTGATGGTTCTCCACAAACACGGTCACATCCAAGAAGTTAATGCTGGAAGTGCTGGATTCCATGGTGAAGTCAATGGTGGTATACCACGAATTCATCCATGCTTGGAGCTCCTGCACGTTAGTGTCCCCAGAAACGATCATCTGTACATCGTCTATATATCGACAATAATGCTTAATATTGAATGGAGGCCTGTTGGTGGGATCATATATGAACCTTTGTTCCAGTGAGTCCTTGTAGAGGTTTGCGACTGATGGTCAAGGGGACTTCCCATTGCCGTCCCCCAGATTTGCAGAAAGAAATCAGTATTATATTTAAAATAATTGTAGTCAAAGACGAAATCCGTCAGGTCCATAAGAAAGCCTATGGGGGGTAAATCAGGATTGGTATGTTGAAGGGATTCAAATGTCTCTTTTAACACTGCCCTCGCGTCTTCCAAAGGCAAATTAGTATACAGTGCATTAACATCGGCTACAATGAGGATGTCCCCTTCTTCCACATCTCGGTGCTCCACTCTCTTGATAAAGTCTGTAGTGTCCCTTACATATGCCAGTTTGGCTTGGACTGCCGGTTGTAAAATGGTGTCCAAATAAATTAAGTATACTCAATTGGAAGTGAATGAAGGTTAACTTCCAAACAGAAAAAGCTTGGGCTTGGGTCTTAAGCATGATTGTTCTACAAATGGAAATGAAATGCACCACAAAGAGATAAAATGAGAAAATATCACAATGACCCTAATGGTAGACACAGGCATTGAAAAAACAAACAA
This sequence comes from Anolis apletophallus, assembly GCA_030556195.1. Taxonomy (NCBI): domain Eukaryota; kingdom Metazoa; phylum Chordata; class Lepidosauria; order Squamata; family Anolidae; genus Anolis; species Anolis apletophallus. Next base: position 30,075,512 of record JARBWK010000012.1, on the reverse strand, counting down.
AGACGTTTGTCAGCCATGGCCTGTGAGCTTACTTTATTGCTCAATTTCCTATCAGCTTCCATCAATCCCAAAGGTTACCTTTTACATATCAATAGTATGCCTTGTTGCTCAGAAGGAAAGTTTACAGCACTGTGTTCTTCTGGTAAAGTCAAGACAAGAATCAAAAAGAAGAGAAGAAGGGAAAAATCACGCATTGCTCACTTCTAAAAAAACCCCCAATGGCCTTGAAACCAACAGGGAGCCTTCATGGGGCTCTTAGTATAGAACATCCAAAATGTAATATAAGGGTTAGAAGTTAAGCAACTTTTAGGTCAGCAGTAGCATTTACTTCCATCTCTTCCCTACAATAGAAATTAACAAGGAAATGAGTAATAAAGTTGAGTATTATGATGATGATTAGCGTCATCACCACACTGTAGTAAACCTCTTAATTCTAAACCAGGTCATCATAATGTCCTCTAAGCCAATTTTCCAAGAAAAAATGGTCCATCTCTTCATTATTTCACTGCTTTCAGGGCTGATTGCTTTTTCCACTTCAAATACCCTTTTCTCTAGGCCTGAGTCTCTAGTAATCTCTCAAGGCAAGTCCATTTAGGCTTTTAGAGATTAGGATATATCAATAGTTCCATGCTGTGCCACCAGGTTGTCAGTATTGCTACTGTATCTGCCCCTTTCCTCCCCACATAACATATATGAGGATTTCTTTGCCTTTTGTTATCTTGGTACATCACCTCTTCTTGGAGCCGTGCTCTATTTATCCAGTTAAGGGCTTTCTCAGCTTGTCAAATGGCACAAACATTAGGCTCTTCTTGGGAGAATGTACTTCTGATGTCTCAGGACACCTGCGGAGGCTGCGAGAAAGGTACCTATTAAAGCGGCATGTAGCTAGCTTCCTTTTGTGTGTGCCTCTGCTTTCATTATTCTCTCAGCGACATTTCTTACAGTACAATCGGCCAAGGAAAAGAGAAGAGACAGGCTGATGCACAAAGGAGAAATTATTATACATATCCATATTTAAAGTCTTCTTCCAATGAAAAGTGTTGTATTTAGAAAGCAAAATCTATGCTGTGTTAAAATTGCTTTATATAATTTTGTTTCTAGACAGTCACAGCACTCTATAACTTATTTAAGGTGCTTGGCACTATCTGCCATACCCTGTACTGACAAATGACAAAAAATGCTGGAACTTCTTGTAAGTCCTAGTATTACAACAAGTAAAACAACAAAAAGGCAGGGACATAGGTTTTCATTCTCTTTTTTTACAAAGCATACTTGCCTAATTAGTTTAAAAAAGGATTTGTTAGAACATCCCCCACCCCCTGCAATCAAGGCTACATACATGAGTTAATCCCAGATGGCGCATAAGTACCATTATGTCTTCCTATCTTCTCTCTTGGCTATTCTTCGCGAATGAAGATTTAGGAAGGACTCGTCCCACGCTTTCTACAAGCGCGTTGATGACTAAAAAGGCCAATCCGAGATATGCAAGTCTGATTGCAGAAAGCACAGCAGAAAGTCACCTTGGGTGATGTTGCTTCCAAGTTGTGGTTCTTTCTGCGTTGTCGTTTCTCTTCGAGACTCGTTTGGTGTTATGTCTTCATATACCATACAGTTATTTATTTATTTATTTGTCATATTTCTATACCGCCCCTCTCAGCCTGAAGGCAACTCGGAACGGTGTACACAAGGCAGTCTCTGCCCTTCCATCAAAAACATGAGTAACAATTAATGATAGGGATGATGAAATATACCCAAAAAAAGAGTAGAAGGAGATTTAGCCAAAGATTTTAAGCAGCGGCACTGGTAAGATAAATAGCACAAGCATGCCTATCTTAGGACCTCTTCACAAATGCTGCAGAATCACCACAGATTGTGGCAGATTGCGGCAGATTGCAGCAATTGTGGTGATGGCCACCCAGAGGTATGGGGACCTGTTGCACCATGCCCTGCACCGTCCCGGCTTCCCCCTACCTCATGACATGAGGGGAAGCACCAGGAAGCCAGCTTGACCCGTTGATATTTATGGAAATATGGGTTGGCTCCCATCTTTCACCACCGGCTATTTTTCAGCAGCAGTGACAGATTTTTTGCAGTTTCACCACTGAGCTGCCCTGAAAGTACTTCTTCAAGGAGTGATGGGAGCTGTCTAGTTCTGTAGAAAAACTGCTAAAAACCTTTCGCTACTGCTGAAAATAAGACCATGGGAAGAGGTCCTTCTTTCTGCCATTCAAGAGAAATTGAATGACAACAGCAAACATGCAATAACTCCAGGAGTGTAGAGAATCTGGGCACAAGTGAAATCAATGGGAGGCCTACCATTCTGCCTCTCTTCCTACTGCTTTGATGATAAAGAATGAAATCACAACTGCCTAAAGACAGTAGCTGAAGCTTGGCTTGCTACCATTTTGATTTGCTAAGAATACAGCACTTTGTATATCTGTGATACTATATCCTGGGTGAAAAAAATGATATCAGGTCACACCCAGGTGGATGGGACTTCTTAGCATTACCGATTGTTGATTACTTGTTGCTATTGCTAGTCTGTGGTGTTGTGAATTCCTGTTGCTCAACTACATCTTCCTAGGTCGCCTTCCTCCAACGGAAGCTTGTGGAATATAATTTTTGGAAATTATGTGCATTATTGGACTACCGGGACCTCTATATAGTTGCGCTTCAACTGAAGACCGCCTACCTACCCCCGTCGTGCACCCCCTACCCTTAGGATTGCCGTAGGGACTTGGTGCATTATTGGACAATGGGAGCTTTGAACATTGTGTGATTTTATTACGATTGCGGCCTATGAAGTTGGCTTATAACTGTCCCCCGTCGTGCACACCCACCCCACTTGTGTTCTGAAGGTATTGTGTATATGCGACCGGATTGCTCATCGTAATTTTGTATTGAAGAATAATATTTATTAGAAGAATAGGCTTTTAGCCCACACTTGATAATACACTTTATGCATTTTGTATGAATTCATAGTCCCATGTGTTTGTATACTTGTGCTATATAGTACCACGTGTGCAAACAGTCTGTGGTGTTGGGCATGTTGCTTTGTGGGAGCAGGAGGAAGGAGGAATTTGCCCAGTAGCTGATGACAGACATACTGGCCCTTTGAAAGAAGACCTGCTGTTCTTTTAATTTCACAAATTCTTATGAACATATGTATCGTGAGCATAGAGAGATGGCAACAGAGGCTAGAATTCCTGTCTGCTATCTGAAAAAAGAAGGAACTGACTAAACTTGTCACTTGCCCAAGTATAATGTATTGTATTTGACCCAACATTATGCTCTCTTCCCTATCAATAATTCTTCAAATTCAATTTCCCGTTTAAATTGATCATTCAATGTCCTCAGAATGAATACATAAAATAATTTCACATGATTAGACCAAAGCATTCCCCCTACTACTCTTCTCTGATGAATATCTCTAAGCCTGTCCATCTTGCTTGCATCTTACCATATGTGTTCTCAGACATCTTGATCATTGAGAATATGCACTGGACCAGGAACCAGGAACATGTACCATGTAATTTCTACCTACCATGAGGTGAGATCAAATGGCAGTACTGACACCACTACATTATGCTGGCTCTTCACAATTACAGTATATTCGGCTGTATTTCGTTTTTGGTGAGAATTTCTGTTAGCTGACTACTAAGAATTCCAACATATTCCAAGATGTTTGTTTTCAGTGCCATCACAAACAAACGTTTTGGAAAGTTTTCTGAAGGCACATTAAATTTCCTACATATTATGAAATGTGCAGAAATCTTCTTCATAAGGTTATATCTAGGGTGAATAGAAAACCATTAATCACTCAAAAAAAGCTTTCAAATTGATTGAGTGAATCAAATCCAAGAGGCAATATATTCCTCTGACTTCAAGTTATTCAACAAATGGAGAACAAAATTGTATTATTTATTTATTTATCATACCTGTATCCCGCCTTCCTTAACCCTTAAGGGGACTCAAGGCAGCCTTACAAAGGCAGCAATTCAATCCTGTGTGTATACATACATCAATGGATAAACAAAACATTAAAACCATCCAATTAAAACATAACATTAGAACAACAATTAAAATCACATAACCCAGGTCATATTCCAATTTATTTTTCAATTTATTATAGTAAATTGACAAATACACAATTGTTGCCATGAGATTTTATGGTATTTCCGTTATTAACATCCCAATGCATAACTGAATGAGATCATTGCGTAATTCCAGAGAAACTTTACAAAGATTTTATATCTAACCATCTGATTATAACTGTCATAACAATATATTGTGGGAATGGCTTTGAAAATGTTACATGGTCAATCTCATTTCTTAATCATCTCTTTACCTTTTAGATCCTTGCTGAAACATTGACATATGATGTCATAAACATTGCCCTCTTAACAATTCATCCGAGTGGATCCAATTAATCTCAACTTAAACAGAAATGGTAATGAACCATAAAGGGAGATCTGAAATCTTTGAAGTGAAAACAAGAGAGAATCAAAGCAATTGGAGTCAGATGTCATCATACTTAGAGCATGCCCACTGAAATCAATGTGACTGAAGTTAGCCATGAGTAATTAAGTTCAGGTTTTCTCTCTCTCTCTCTCAGATAAACATACACATGTACATTTTAGATATGATAATCATTTAAATATGTATGCAATCACCAAATATTTGCAACTTGAGTCCTCCTTCTTCCAGAATACCCATTAATTATTATTATTATTAATTCGCATTTATGCGTCGCCACTCCCAAGCGGCTCGGGGCAACTCACAGCTAAAATCACACAATAAAATACGATAAAAACACAGCAAGGTACAGTAAAATACAATAAAACAGAGAAGAGACCTTAGATTCCTTTGCTCACAACAACATTGAATTGAATTATGTTGCAGGGTGTAGCACCCATGGGCCCGTTCGTGCCAATGGGAGGGGCGAGGCACCGGGGTCCCTATGCCATTAGGTCCCGCACAGGCTGAAGGGGACTCGGAGGATGAGTTGGAAGGCCCAGACCAAGACTGGACAGCAGTGCAATTGCCCAGTCCACCTGCAGAGAGCTTAGCCTGGGATTTCGAGTGGGAGCATTCTCCCGGAGAAGGAGCGGACCAGGTGGAGATGGGAGGCAGCGAAGCAGATAGCGAGGAGATAGTTATGAGTTCCCAAACGGCCGAGGTTCCCAAGACCTGGCCGAACAGCAGATGGAGGCCAGCGGCTGGGAAAGTTCGGGAGGCTGCTTCTCAAGGAGATAGCGATACTGAACTGGAAGAGCGGGGCCGTTCCCATAACAGACGAGGGACATAGAGCAGGGCAGGAGGAGCTGGCATCTGTCCCTAGATCGTCACCGTTCGGAAAGTAGAGACTGGAGGACGCCGGGGCCCTAGATCGTCGGGGCTGACCTTGCTATTGATTCGCATTGCTGCGGATACCTTGCTTCAATCCGGAGTGAATCCGGAAACCTTGCCAAGCCTTTTGCCACGATTGCTTTTGGAACTATCCTTTGGAACTTTGCCTTCTTATTTGGACTACAGCTTTGCTGATTGCCTTGTTCTTAATCTCTCAATGAGAATTGCCTTTTGGACTATTTTATATTCAATAAAACTAGTTAGCCTTTGCTACGTCTCCGTGTGTGTGTTAAAGGGGCAGTTCTAAGTCGGTGTTCGTGACAGTTGGCCGGAGAACTCCTCGAACCCCTTTTTTGCACCACGGGACGTACCAGAAACCGCCGGCTGCGCATCAAGGCTCCCCTTGTCTCCACGGCCGCCATGGCGAACTTGACGGGCCCGCAAGTGGTGGCGTTGCAAGAGGAGGTGGCGGAGCTGCGAACTCGAGCAGGGCGGCACCCGTCGGTGAATGCCCCGGCTCGGTTCAATGGAAATCCGGCGATGGTGGAAGTTTTCCTTGCCCAGGTTCGAATATACCTGGAGTTGCGGCCCAACGAATTTGCCACCCCCCGGGCCCAGGTGGGCTTCGTGTTCAACTGTATGGAAGGGATGGCGGCGACGTGGGCAACTCCCCTCATCAATGGCACGTCCCCGCATGCGGCGACTTTGGACGCTTTCCTAGATGCGATCCGGGCGACTTGGGGACCTCCCGTCAATGAGGACCTGGCGGAACGGGATTTAGCACGGTTGACCATGAAGGACATGACTTTGTCTCAGTATATTTCCGTTTCCGAGTGCTGGCCAGCCAGACCAAGTGGGAAGGACCACCCCTGCGCTATACGTATCTAGCGGGACTCTCGCCCGAGATTCAGCAACAGATGTTACAATTGCCCCGGCCGGCCGACCTGGAGGAGGCCATCGCCTCAAGTTTGCGGGCGGAGGCGGCCATACAACACAAGAGGAGGTGGGGGGGTCGGCACGGCCGAGAAACCACCGACCAGGCGGGAGGCCGGGACCGGCCACTTTGTGCCCCGCCAGATCCCTGCCCCCACTCCTGTTGTGGATGACTCCGAACCGCTGCAACGGGGTACGGTGCGGCCCAAAGTAGATGCTGCCGAGAAGGCTCGGCGGCAAAGACTCAACCTTTGTTGGTACTGTGGGGCCCGGGTCATTTTTCTCGTGATTGCCCCCAGAAACCGCGTGGGAGGACCCCTCGGGCTTCCGCAGCGGTGGCCAGCCCTCCGGAGCCTGAGGAAGCCCTCCAGGCGGCGGGGGAAGGGTACGGCCGAGTGTAAGAGGGTTCGCTCACTCGGCCGACGTCGCCACCCCCCCCCCTGAACCCAAAACTGGACAATTGTTCCTTGTCATGGTCAGCTTGTGGTCACCCGAGAAGGGGCCGATGATGGTCCATGCCATGATCGACTCGGGAGCGACCAATAACTTCATTGATGCAGACTATGCCAAGTCTGCGGGATTAAAATTTCTTGACCTCCAAGAGCCCAAGGGTGTCCAGACCATCGATGGGAGAGTGTTGAAAACCGGGGCTGTGACTCAGTATACAGCTCCTACCAGGATGTGGACTAGCTCCCATAAAGAGGACATTTCTTTTCTTGTGACCAAGCTCCCCGATTTCCCCATTGTTCTGGGCATTGTGTGGCTCGCGCTCCATGACCCCCAGATCTCCTGGGCTAAGAGACAGTTAATTTTCTCGTCCGATCATTGCCAGGGCCACTGCATGACGGCCCGGGCGTGCCAGGCTCAAGAGGTGGAGAATGTGGCCACCTTGCCCAAGAAGTATGCCGGATTTTGGGATGTTTTCAGTGAGAAGGAGGCGGAACGTTTGCCTCCGCACCGGCCCTATGACTGTGCCATTGACTTGCAGCCGGGGGCCCCCATTCCGCGGGGGGCGCCTCTACCCGCTCTCGGACCCAGAGCAACAGGCTCTCCGAGACTTCCTGGATGAGAACCTGCGGAAGGGGTTCATTCGGCCCTCCCAATCCCCGGCCGGGGCTCCGATTCTTTTCGTCAAGAAGAAATGGCGGGAGTTGCGCCTTTGCAATGACTACAGGGACCTCAACAAGATCACTATCCGGAACCGCTATCCCCTGCCCTTGATCCCCGAGCTCTTGAGAAGATGCGGGCGCTAAGGTGTTCACTAAACTGGACCTGAGGGGGGCTTACAACCTTGTCCGGATTCGTCAGGGTGACGAGTGGAAGACGGCCTTCCAGACCAAGTGGGGCAGTTTCGAATACCTGGTGATGGGATTCGGTTTGTGCAACGCCCCAGCGTGTTTCCAACATTTCATGAATGACATTTTCCGAGACCTTTTGGACCGCTATCTGGCGGTCTACCTTGATGACCTGTTGATTTTTCTCCAGACCAGGCGACCCATGATCGCCATGTCAAAGAGGTGCTCCTGCGACTGCGGGCACATGGACTCTATGCCAAGCTGGAGAAATGTGCTTTTGACTTGCGTGAAGTGGACTTTCTGGGCTACCGTATCTCTCCTACGGGCATTGCCATGGATGACACCAAGGTCCAAGCAGTGGTCGACTGGGCACCTCCTGCTAGCAAAAAGACATTCAAAGATTCCTGGGCTTTGCCAACTACTACAGAAAGTTCATTCCTGACTTTGCCAAGTGGGCTGATCCGATCACCCAGTGTTTGCGGGGAAAGGTGCCGTTCCGGTGGACGCCGGAGGCGGATGTGGGGTTCCGCAAGTTGAAGCAGCTGTTCACCACTCAGCCGCTTTTGCAGCACCCCAACCCCCGCACCCCTTTCATCGTCCAGGCCGATGCTTCGGATGTGGCGGTGGGAGCGATCCTGCTTCAGCCTCAGGGGACGGATTTGTTGCCCTGTGCCTACTATTCCCGGCAGCTGACGGCTCCGGAAAAGAACTATACCATTTGGGAGAAGGAACTTTTGGCCATCAAGGTGGCGTTTGAAGTTTGGAGACACCTGCTGGAAGGGGCCAAGTTCCCGGTGGAGGTTCACACCGACCACCGGAACTTGGAGCATCTGAAGTCCCAGCGCAAATTGAACCAGAGGCAACAGAGATGGTCCCTGTTCTTTGAGCGATTCAATTTCCGCATTCACTATGTGACCCCCAAGCAGACCAAGCAAGCTGATGCCCTGTCCCGGAAGCCGGAGTATGTCCGCGGCGGGGAGGCCCTCGCCGAGCAGCCCCTGCTCAAAGCGGAGAACTTTGCGGCCGCCCCGAACGGCCCCGCGCGGCTCCGGCGGCCCCGCTCGGGCCCGTGGATAAGCGGCCGTTGAGTGTGCGGGTCCAGGCCCGCCAACGGGACGACCCTTGGGTGCGTGAGCAGTTGGCCAAGGGGGTGCAGGCTCCGTTTCAGGTGCGGAACGGGGTGCTCTATCATCGGGACTCTGTTTACGTTTCTCCGGGCCCTGAGCGGGGATATCCTCAAGCTTTGCCACGACTCTAAGGCGGCGGGCCATTTTGGGCTTTTCAAGACGCTGCAGCTGGTCCTACGGGATTTTTGGTGGCTTAAAGTGCGGAGGGATGTGGAGGACTATGTGGGATCCTGCCCTGTGTGCCACCGGGCAAAGAATCAGGGGGGCAAGCCGGCGGGCTTGCTCCAGCCTCTTCCGACTCCTTCCGCTCCCTGGAAGATGATTTCGGCTGATTTCATCACCGATCTTCCCAAGTCAAGGGCTTCACCACGATACTGGTCGTGGTGGACTGTTTCACCAAGATGGGACACTTCATCCCCTGTGTGGGGGTGCCTACTGCCAAGGAGACTGCTGATATGTTTGTGCAACATGTGTTTCGGCTGCATGGACTTCCACAGAGCCTGGTGACGGACCGGGGCACCCAATTCACTTCCCAGTTCTGGAAGGCTGTCCAGAAGCTGCTGGGGATTGATGCGGATGTCCACGGCTCACCACCCGCAGACCGATGGGCAAACCGAAAGGGTTAATGCCACTTTGGAGCAGTATCTGCGCTGCTATGTCAACTATCAGCAAACCAACTGGGCGTCCTTGTTGTCTTTGGCAGAGTTTGCTTACAACAATGCGACGCAGGAATCCATCAAAGAGACTCCTTTCTTTGCCAACTATGGACACCACCCTCGGTTCTACCCTCCGGTGGACCCGTCTGGGGACGTTTCGGAGGCTAAGGATTGGCTCCAGGAGCTCACTGCGCTTCAAGACTTGCTACGTACTCAATTGGACCAGGCGAAGGCCGACTACAAGCGGATGGCTGATCGGCGGCGCCAGGAGGGTCCTGCGATTCTGGTGGGGGATAAAGTTTGGCTGTCCACCAAGAATCTGCCCACGCAACGCCCCAGCCGCAAGTTGGATGCCCGGTTTTTGGGGCCCTACAAAGTTTTGGAGCGGGTGGGGCCTGTTTCCTTCAAGCTCCAGCTCCCTGCGGACATGAAACTCCACCCGGTGTTTCATCGCTCCTTGCTCCGCCCGGCGAAGGGGGTGCGGCCTGATGTGACGCAGCCGCCTCCTCCCCCTGTGATGCGGGAGGGGGGGAGGAGGTCGAAGTGCAGGACATTTTGGATGCCCGCATCCGGTACAGGAAGTTGGAGTATTTCATTGACTGGAAAGGTTTTGGCCCGGAGAGCGTGCTTGGGTCAAGGCTCGCGACGTCCACGCGCCGGAGTTGGTGGCCCGTTTCCATCGCAAGTATCCTGACAAGCCTAAGCCCCGGGGGCGGCCCAGGGGGGGGCCCTGAGGGGGGGGGATAGTGTAGCACCCATGGGCCCGTTCGTGCCAATGGGAGGGGGCGAGGCACCGGGGGTACCCAAGCCATTACGTCCCGCACAGGCGGACGGGGACTCTGAGGATGAGTTGGAAGGCCCAGACCAAGACTGGACAGCAGTGCAATTGCCCAGTCCACCTGCAGAGAGCTTAGCCTGGGATTTCGAGTGGGAGCATTCTCCGGAGAAGGAGCGGACCAGGTGGAGATGGGAGGCAGCGAAGCAGATAGCGGAGATAGTTATGAGTTCCCACACGGCCGAGGTTCCCAAGACCTGGCCGAACAGCAGATGGAGGCCAGCGGCTGGGAAAGTTCGGGGAGGCTGCTTCTCAAGGAGATAGCGATACTGAACTGGAAGAGCGGGGCCGTTCCATAACAGACGAGGGACATAGAGCAGGGCAGGAGGAGCTGGCATCTGTCCCTAGATCGTCACCGTTCGGAAAGTAGAGACTGGAGACGCCGGGCCCTAGATCGTCGAGGGGCCCGGCCGAAGGATTAAGAACGGCCCCGTGGGAACTGATCCTCAGTTCTCCGGCCACGTCTGATCTGAAGGGCGTGAAAGCGGAGTGAACCACGGAGCCTAGTTTGGCTCGCCTTGGACCAAGTCATGACCTTGCTATTGATTCGCATTGCTGCGGATACCTTGCTTCAATCCGGAGTGAATCCGGAAACCTTGCCAAGCCTTTTGCCACGATTGCTTTTGGAACTATCCTTTGGAACTTTGCCTTCTTATTTGGACTACAGCTTTGCTGATTGCCTTGTTCTTAATCTCTCAATGAGAATTGCCTTTTGGACTATTTTATATTCAATAAAACTAGTTAGCCTTTGCTACGTCTCCGTGTGTGTGTTAAAGGGGCAGTTCTAAGTCGGTGTTCGTGACACAGGGTTGCCATCTTGTGAATGACTTAAGATTAGGAGCTGTTTGTGCACTGGCAGTAATCATTTTAAACCCTACATCCCAGAGTGGGTGGTGTCAGGCCTGGTAGGCCTGTAAATAATGGCACACTCACTCAAGTAGTTAACAAGAGGAATTGAGCTTTATTCAGCCTTACTCCAGGCAGAGCAAAGAGGAATCTGAGCTTTCCCGCCAAAACGCTCAGTGAAAAACCCTTCTGGTAAACTCCCTCCTCTCAGACTCAGGCCCATCCCCCTCTGCTGGCTCCCTGTCGCCATGGCAGCCAAGGCCAAGCCGTTTATTTAACTGCTCTGGCTGAGGCCTGACATTACGCCCCCCTTCGGAATGGCGCCCCCCAAGACTATTATATAACATAGCAGTGAATTTAACATTATAACACACACAATATACTTGATCTCATAACTGGCATACATTTTTAACTATTAAAACTAACTGACCCCCAACATCACACTGCATTGCAGAGCATTGAGGAATTATATAACAATGTAAATCAGTTGCAAAGCATTAACAAACCCCCCTCAAATTGGTACACATAATACACACTTGCAAAAAGATCAAGTCATCTGTCAACCATACAGGGAAACCCAATTCAAAGCAGTAAACGCTGATCCAGTCCTAGTTCCAATAACCCTCTTAGACCATCCCATATGAACCCCTGGGTTCTCTCATGTTATGCCGACCACATGTAAAGGTTTATTAGAGGGCCACCCACAAAGCGGCTTTGCCCCAACCAACAGAGTGTGCACCCACAGGCCAAACCTCCCCAACCTTTCAGAACTAATTCTTTCAATGGGGACCATTTCAAATGTTCCAAAGACAATGTTCGTAGAGCCAACTTTGAGCATTTCAGCTGTCAGAGTCTCTTGTAGCTCAGCTTTGGAAATCACTGCCTGGAGTTTGGACACTACTGTCCAGTCCTGGGAACTCTCCTCCGCCTGCAATGAGATGCATTCATCCAGTTCTTTCCTTCCGGAAACCGCAGGATACTCTCCAGCCCGCAGTTGTTTCTCCTCGGCCCCCCACTCCCATAGGGCTCCAAGCCAAGAAACTGCAACCGCCACTGCGGTCCCCAACTGCATGGGTTTCGCAGCACACAGCTCACCCGAACCCTTTTCTGAAAAGGGCTTGGCTGAATCCTCCTGAAGATTCTCCCGGCCACCCCGATCGGACTCCAAGACGATTTCTTCCGTGCAAACTTCTTCCGTTGTGGCATTCCTCTCTCAGCCTTCGCCCGTTGTCGGCTGCCTGGGTGGTTTGCTGCTGAGCTCCGCAATCTCGCGCCGTTCTTCCCCTGGACAACAGCAACTAGCTGGGGCTGCTCATTTCCAGCCTCTGCCCTGTGGTGATTCCAAGTGAAAAGAATTATAGCCCAGGATATCATTTCGCCTAATGGGACATCTTCCTCCCAGGTACATCCAGCAGCTTTCCCTTCACGATCTCCAGCCTCCTGGCCTCTCTCTGGAACTTGGGCCTCCGAGGGCCTCTTCCTCCCTCCAGGATTGACTGCCAGATTTCCTCCCTGGACTCAGGTGGCAACTTTACTAAGATCCCACCTGGCATGGCATGGCCTGCGCTCTCTTGCAGCCCTGTAGACTCCTCTGCAGCCCCGACACAACGTGCAGCCCCACCGGGCTCTCTGTGCACTGCAGGTCATCCTTCGGAACTGCCTCCTCTGGTTCATCTACTGCTTCTCGCTGAGGCATCACGTATGCAGCCCCAGATTCTCTTCCCACTTCGCCATTTACGCCACCGGACATCCAAGCTTCGAGGGTCGCTCCCCATAAGATCAAAGTACCCACAGGGGCCCGCTCAGCAAAACTTTCTTCAGCATTCTTTTCCACTGAGGGGAAATTGCACACCCTCCTCTTCGCTTAGTTGTTTCGTCTCATCCAGCAGATCCACACAAAGCGACTGGGGCTTCATTTTGCAGCTCTTCGCAAAACCCATCATGAGGCTGTTTTCCTCTCCAGTCACTACAGGCGCTGCATCAGCCTGCCGATCTTCCCCCAGGGCTACGCTGGAAGGATCGGCTGGGTTCAGTCCCTTTGCAACGGCGTCCCACGTCTTCACCTCATCTGGGTCTTCCAGAGACAGTGAAATCAGCTGGGAGCTACTTGCCTTGACTGACTCCCCCTTTTCCTCCACATCAGCACAGTCGGGCAGCTGGAGAGGCTCTCCCATAACGGCTTTCATCTTGAGGGACACACACTCACTCCCACCCAGGGGCTCGCTCACCTCCGCCGTTGCACCAGGGTCGCTGACGGCTTGGTGGGCCTCCTGCTGCTCCTCTTGTGCAGCAGAGCCTTGTGCAGCCCCCACCCGGGTTGGGAATGGGCCTCGACTGCACGCGCTGGATGGCTTCCCTTGTACTCTCAGCAGCCGCAGGCAGGCCTAAACATTCTTCACCTTCCTTTGCGTCATCCCCAGCCAGGGGTTGCGACCGGCTCGACCCCTTTGCTGCTGGAATTTCCATTTCCACGGCAACCTGTTTCTCAGGGGAAAGTTGCACTCTCCCTTCCAATGCTGTTTGAATTCCTTCCTCCAGTTCTTTGCCCTTCAAGAGCTCCATCACTGGATCTGGCCTTGAGTCAGCACAGTTGGAGGCGCTTTCACTCTCCACTCCAACTTCTGTCTCAGCCTTTCCAGGGTCCATCTTCGCCTCTCCTCCCGGGAGCCGGGTGTCCTCTCACACCCGGGGCCATGCTCCAGGTGGCCCGCGAACATCACTGCCCATGGATGCGTCGGCCCCAACCTACACACATCGCAGCCGTAGGTGGCTGGGATTGCTTCGAGGGGTCTCCTCGCACGGGGCCCTCATCCTCCTCCTCGCTCAGGTCGCCACACAGGATGGGGTCAGGCAAACTGCCCTTCAGCGCCTCTGAAGGCTGCACTCGCCTTTTCCTTCCCCTCCTGCCCCGCCGGCGCGTGAGCTTCCGTGACGGCTCCGGGGACGGGCCGGAACTTTCACTCCTCCTCAGGGTTGCTGGCTCCAACCAAGCTGCGGATTCCTCACAGGGGATAGGGAATGAAGGGCTCTTCCGTGCCATCGTCATCGCCCAGTAACTCGCACAGCATGGCACAATTCGAGCCCCGAGGAGGGGGCCCTCTTCGACCACATAGGGAATTCCCAGCACGTAGCCTGTGGTGGCAGGCTCATCCTCGCAGCCTTCCTCCTCAGGGATCGAGTCAGTGTCCCATTCTTCCGCCTGCATCCGCCGCACCAATTCCGGGAACCGCCTCTGGAGGTTTTCAAAAGCTTGCCGCTTAGCCTCGGCTACATCCACCTTACCGGGGGTCTCCCATCCAGTACGGCATGGACTCCGATCTTCCTCTGGTTCCAACCAGACACCCACAGTTTCCATCCTGAGGCCATGGGGAATGCCGACTCCATTCTCCTGGGTGGGGGCCTTTTGCTTCGCAGGCCTCTGTCGCCGCTTGCTTCTTCGCGGCCAAAACCCCTCTCCTCTGAGAGGGAGGTCGTGCCTCTCTGCCTTGGAAGCACAGACCTTCTCCATAGTTGGGTTGGGTTCTCACCAGCACTGAGACTGGGATAAACCCATTGTTGTTGAGATTCCTCTTTATGTCAGGCCTGGTAGGCCTGTAAATAATGGCACACTCACTCAAGTAGTTAACAAGAGGAATTGAGCTTTATTCAGCCTTACTCCAGGCAGAGCAAAGAGGAATCTGAGCTTTCCCGCCAAAACGCTCAGTGAAAAACCCTTCTGGTAAACTCCCTCCTCTCAGACTCAGGCCCATCCCCCTCTGCTGGCTCCCTGTCGCCATGGCAGCCAAGGCCAAGCCGTTTATTTAACTGCTCTGGCTGAGGCCTGACAGGGTGGCCCATGATTGTAGAGATAAAGCAATTTCAAAATAAGTCGATCTTTCTGAAACATCTTGAATATTCTTATTATAGCCATCAGTTGTAAGACCTGGATCTCTGAGAGGAGAATAAGACTGAGGAAAGGTGGAGAGGAGCTACAGAAGAATCAACAGACTTGTCTATCATGCATGTCCATCAATATACGTCATTGACCTGCTCTATTAATTCTGATATGTGATGGCCATGTGCCTTTAACAAAGAAAATAGTCTCTACTTGAAGAAGTCTTCTGTTTTGTCATGGATAACATGAGTGAGGGTTTGCTGAGTGCAGACTTAGCTGTTGAACTTAGAGCCAGTCAGGAACAGCAACTCCCTCAGCCACACCAAAAGTAGCCTGCCAATTAGCACCCGGACAGCAAACTGAACAGGCAGATATACCATGTTGTTCAGTACTATTCCTGAATATAATGGGACTATTGTGACTTGTTTAAGTTATAGCAACTATGTTATTTATAAATTTGCATAGGGATGGATTGGTGGATTGTCGCACACCAGCCCAACATGGATAGATGGATGGGTCAGTAGGTGGGTAAAAAGGAAGGAAGACAGGTGAACAAATATTTATTTGGATTTCTCTTATGTACACACATGCATACAAAACATCATTTTTGGCAGTTAGAATGTGGGCTGTGAACAACATCTCAAGAAAAGACTTCCTCCACTGCTATTAAAAGTGCCAACAATACTGGAACTGCTGTATTCAATCATAAGGAACCTAGTTTGAAGGGGGTCGACTGCAATTCCATGTATGTTTAATCTTTAAAATATCATTCTCATTACTTTTTGATACAGATCACATATGTAGGGAAGGGGACTAATATTTTATACCCCTACCCCTTGAAAGCTACTCAAGAACAAATGACTGAGAATTATGCCATAATACTTCCAGTTGCTCTCTTTGAGTAATTTTTGGTTGAAATAAAAGCCTTGGACACTTGGGAGTTTCTGAGGTGTCAGAAAAGCCAAAGTGTCATGTTTGTGGGTAGTTCCAGGTGCTTTGATTGATATGAAAAATAGAAAGTCACTAAAATCATTTTAATTGTTAAATTGTTATTATATGTGTTATGCTTGGGGGGGGGAAGGGTTTGTTTTGTTGCTGTGTCATATTGAGGGCAGAGACTGCCTGTGTAAACCGTCGCGAGTCGCCTTCGGGCTGAGAGCGGCGGTATAGAAACGTGACAAATAAATAAATAAATAAAATGATGTTGAAAATTTAGGAAACTGCCAGGAGTTTTCAGTGGCACAAAAGTGGGATTTATGGGCTGTATGAAGCCAACAGTCCACATCCTCCTCTCCTCCACTCTATGGCATACAATAAAGTCTTCACAAACCCTGAATGAGAAGAAAACAACACAAAAGTGCTACAGAGTTATGTTATAATTTACCCATGTTAGCATTTACCCAAGCCAGCCAACTATTTAATTACCTTATTAAGAAGCACCAAGTTTATAATGCTACTTTAATGGGAAAGTTTGGAACTGCTAGAAGCTGTTTTGCCAACTTATTTTAATTATATTGATCCTCAAGCACCTCCATCCCCATCCACAAAAAATATAACTTCTCACAGCTCAAGAAATGATGCCAAATGTAAAGGCAAAAACTCACCGATGTGATTTGAGAAGCCCAGCTGTCTGAAACAAACTGATCTTCTCCTACTTATTTAGTATTTATGATGCTACCCATATCCATCAATTAAAATAAAATAGGCTTCTGGAAGCATCCAAGTGATTGGGGGAACCTGTCAGTGTTGCCTCGCCAGCATTTGATGTTTCTGCATTCTGCTGAAGGCTCTACAGTCTGAACTTAATAAACAGTTACTTTTCTGCAGTCTGTATTTCCTCAATAATGCATTTTCCATATTTACCAAACAGAAATATCTATTTTATGCTGGTTTTACTGTCCAAAAAATCAGAGAAATGTATGTTTTCTGGGTGAACCTAAAGTCTTTGTTGGGCTGAGAATGAAAGTTTTGCTTTCTCCCATACTGAATTTATTTTTCCTTTCTTAAATCACTTCTGGTAAATTCTGGTAAATTCTTTTTTTAAATGAAAATGAAAATATTTGCATCAACACTGGCCAAATTAATTCATTTTAACTATTCATTGGTTAAAATGAATAGAAATAGAAATATGAGAAGAAACTGAAATTATATTGGCTAGAATCCTCTTTGCATATACTTAGCTGCATAGCAGAGACATGAAGAACTGAGAATCTGTATAATGGGATACCAATAAGAGTATTCCTGTTGGGAATCAGCCTGTGTTTGTGTTTCAGGATCATGATGTTTCTGATGTGGGAAATGATGAAGGAAGTGATGGTGCCGAGGCTGAGGTGCAAGATGGGGATGGTTTGGTCAATTATTTTCATGCAGACAATGACAGAGAGACCCCAGTGCAAAGGGCAATTTCTCATGAGAATATTCCTACTGGACAGAGAGATGATAGTTTACTCCCTCTCTCTATGAGCTCTCAATATTTGGATTTGGAAAACAATCTGACACCTGGGAATTTTTAATTAGCAGCCAGATAAAGAGTTGAAAAATAGGCAGCTGGAGTTTAGCCAGGATCAGCAGCAAACTCAAGGTTTCTGTCACTCTGAAAGACTTCGTCAGATAAGAGCCAAGAGTGGGGGGAAACAAAACCAGTTTCTGGGTTTTGGGATATAAGGTTTGCTTGAAGGGAAAACCTCTTAGATCAGGCATCATTTGGAAATCAAGCTCTTGTGCCATGGAAATCTTTTTCAAGGGATCTTGTTCCTGTGGATATACAAAATCTGTCACGGTCTCCACATTTTCTCCCTCTATTTGCCAGTTATCAATCAATCTGGTTGCCACAATCTTGGTTTTTTGATGTTTAACTGCAACCCAGATTTTGCACCTTGGTTAGAAGGCTCCTCAGCTCCTCCTCGCTTTCAGCCATCAAAGTAGTAGCATCTGCATATCTAAGGTTAATCTTTCTTCCAGGAATTTTAATTTTAGCTTTGGATTTGTCAAGCCCTGCACGTCACATTATGTGTTCTGTATACAAGTTGAATAGGTCAAGTGAGAGTATACAGCCCTGCCGTACTCCTTTTCCAATCCTGAACCAGTCTGTTGTTCCATGGTCTGTTCTTACTGTTGCTACTTTGTCGTTATACGGATTCCTCAGGAGACAGACAAGGTGGCATGGTATCCCCATACTACCAAGAACTTGCCACAATTTATTATGAACCACACAGTTAAAGGCTTTAGAATAGTCAATAAAACAGAAATAAATGTTTTTCTGAAACTCCTGCCTTTCTCCATTATCCAGAAAATATTGGCGATATATTTATACCATGGAATATTAATTTTTGTGCATAATTTTGTCATTCAGAGCTGGGGACTGTGACAACCCCTGGTTGACCGGCCTCAGACTGGACAATCTTTCTATATCCAAACTGCTGACCCTCAATGCAAGGGGACCTCGAAGTTACTTCAGCAACTTCCGTCTTATGGCAGGGTAGACTATCTCCCCCATTAACCATTGAACTGCAGAGATTTTAATTTTCTCAGTAACCACTTGACCACGCTGCCACCATTTATCGGTCTGACCACTGACCTTGAGGGCCACTACCAATGAAAGAATTAGGAGAGGTGTTTTTCTTTTAAGATGCAAACAATTTATTATGACACAAATGGGTACAAATCTTGGTTGGTTTTATACTTCCTCAGAGGCACAAACTTATTCTGTTACACAAAACACAATGGGGATATATTATAGGGTTTCCACTAAACCTCTATAAACCCCTGGACTCTTCCAACTTTAACTAGGGTCTCTACACCCATAAAACTGGACTGCTCTCTTGCAGACCTTAAGACCAACTAAAATACTGAACTGTTCTCTTACAGTCCTCAGGACCAACTAACTCAAAACAGAACTCCTCCCCCTCTCTTGTGGCAGTTGGCTTCCAATCGCTCTTTACCAACTGTAAAATTCAAACCTTGAACATTCTAAAAGCGTCTAGCCCTGGTTGCCATGGCGACAGCTCTTCAAAGCTTCTGCCAAGCCTCCCTTCTGTTTCACCCACAGCAACAATCCATAGAATATTCCCCCGAACTACACAAAACAACATACATTTAACATATGTCACACAACATTTACACACAAATAATCGACATCATTACAGGGACCCACAGGTTCTGGGGCCCAGAATCTGGGCACAAGTCTAGCCTTCTTGAAGTTGCAGTACAAATCCCTAGCCCATGTCAGATGTTCAAATACCCTTCCACACAACGTTACCATTAACTGGTTTCCAATGCATTTTTTTTACAGTTTTTTCCATTTAAAAAAGGAATGACTTTCCTGAGGTTTTGCTTCTGGCAATAAGAGCTTTAAGAAAATATTTTGGTCCCATTCTTTGGCTCCCAAAATGTGGCCATTAAGGATTTCTCTAAATTCTTTCCTTGGGCTGAAATGCGCCATCTGCCCTTGAATTAGCACAGTGTGAGACTGCCATTTTTCTCCATCTTTATTTTTTTATTTTTTTTATTAAAAAGGTTTTTATTGAAAGATTGACACAATACAAAACATCCTAAAAGACAAAGGAAAGGGGCAAGAGGGGTGGGTTGGGGGTGGGGGACAATAGGGATGGGGTGGGGGAGGGGAGTAGGGAAAGCAGTATACAGGACCATATCAACACTACACTTAACTAAAAAGATAAAAGTGTTGGCTTCGCATCTTCTTTTTCCCATTCTTATATATCTTACAGAGTTCTTATATTTCTTATTAACAAAAGCTAGAAAGATATTTCCTCTACATATTGAAACCTCTCAGAAGGATCTTCTTCTTTTCTCTCATAAAGGTTATAAAAGGGAGCCATGATGCATTAAATCTAGTATTTGATTTTTCACGAAGTAGAAAAGTAACTTTGTCCATTTCGGCTAGCTCGAGAGTCTTGATTAACCACTCGTCCATATCTGGGATCTCAGGTTGTTTCCAATATCGAGCTAAAGTAAGTCTTGCCGCAATTATAAGAAAAGTTAACAGCTTTTCTGTTTCCTTATCTTCTTCGAAACCTGAAATATTTAAGAGATACAATTCTGGGTTTTTTTGTAAATTTAAATTGCAAGATTTCCTGGGTAACATTATGGACCATGTTCCAGTATTTAGTTATAACCTTACATCTGTAGGCTGTCGAGCACCCGGCAGAGAGCATTTACAGTGGCCGCTCCGACCCTTTGGAATTCTCTGCCGGAGGAGATACGAGCACTACGGGGTTTGTTGGCCTTCCGCAAGTCTGTGAAGACTTGGCTATATAGGCAGGCATTTGGTCCCAACTGATGCCTCCTTAGTTGCCAGCTGCCAACATACCGTCCTGCCATGTATTGCCTCTGCGTATTATTGCTTGCCGGGATCATTTGTGGGGAGGGGGGCTTTTGGGTATACGTCTTTTATCTGTTTATTGATGTTTTATTGATTTTATGCTGTAAACCGCTCTGGGCTCCAGAGAGAGCGGTCTACCAAATCGAATAAATAAATAAATAAATAAATAAATACATGTCCACCAGGCGTGGTAAAAGGTGCCTTTCTCCTGATTACATTTCCAGCAATTTTCCTCCTTACTTTTATAGATCTTAGCTAATTGGTTTGGTGTTAAGTACCATCTATATAGCATTTTGTATATATTTTCCTTAAGACAGTAGGCATACGTATATTTCTGCTTTCTTTTCCATATCTTTTCCCATTCTCCATCTTTATTTTTTGAGTTTCTAAACACAGAAAGAGAAAGGCATTCAGCTCCCAAATGAGATAATTTTAAGTATGTGAATGGATTTGGCCAGCCTGCTTTGTTCTTAAGAGACAGATGGAGGAGCATTTGTGCTAAGCAAAAATTACCACCACAGAAGGCTCAGCAACACCAGCTGCAACAAAGTGGTAGATTGAGGATAACCAGAATCCTTGGTGGGAGCAAAAAGCCTTTGGCTTTTTAAAGACAATCCAGAGCCTTCTGAACCTTTGAAGTAATGAGCCAAAGATGAGGAAAATGTTTCCTGCAAATACCATACATACTCTATTTCTTTTCTTGTGCAATTGCTTACTGTTTTTCAAAACTCCGTTAATTACAAATATCAAGTTGTTTGCTGGGTTTTCTCACCATAATGACTCAATTCTGTTCTTTTCATGGAGACTCAATTTATTTAATGACTCCTGACTTTTCAGCTAGTGCAAAGTGAGCTCTTTCACATTTTCTGCAGGAATAAAACAGGGAAAAGATCTCCTTGACCCAAAAGCCTGCTTATTTATTGGGTACACTATAGCTTGGGATATCATCGGTGTAAAAGGATTACAAGTTAATCGCCGGTGTGGGAAATTCAGAGCCCATGGACAGCACTCATAAGTTAATCCCCTGATGGAATCTGCTTTTGGCAACCTAAAAGGATCATAGTGAAGCAACAAAGGAAGTTCTCCAGTATCCCCATTAACCAATCTGTTGCTTAGCAGGGTGCATTTCTTGAGCAAAATGAACCAAAATTAATGGTGCAGTTATACAAAGTTGTTCCCTTGTCTATTAGCATCGCAGCACGAGTTCCCAACAGCAATGTGATGAAACTTCTTTGGAGAACAAAATTGACAGTGGTGAATTTGGTGCAGTGACAGGAGATTGTAGGAACCAGCAGTTCAAAATGTGAGTAAATGGCAGTGCAGCTGCACAAAGAGAGAAAGAAAGGATTAATGACCATTAAGTCCTGTTCTCTTCCCTGAAATGACAAAGCATAGCCCGGTTATCAATCAAGGAGGGAAAATACATTAGCAGATTGGTTGGGTTTGATACAGTGGCAGCTAGCTAGACTTTAGAATACTCTTTAAAAACATTTTTTACTGTGCAATGCTGGAGAAAGCCAACAAATAATAAACCTGTCAGACTGCTCACCAAGTGCTCATAAATACAAAAGCTGCTGTATTCTGCCTAGCAGCTGTAAAGGAAACTGATTCCAATTGCTGAAGTGGGAGGAGGTGGTCAATGTTCTTGCGTTTGCATCTGATATCAATTGTTATTTAACCCTTTTACTCCTCTTTGCTTTTCACACAGGAGCATCATGGTTGTGTCGGTTCTGCATAGCCAATAGCATTTTTCACCTTTCGAAAAACGATTGTGACAAATGCAAATGCCTAAGAACGGTCATGCTTTGATTAGGCCAAAGGCTAGAGTTCTGGTTCAAAACCAGCAAGTCGGATCCCTGTGGGAAATTCACTGCATGCTAATAATGGCATAAATATATTGCTTTTGGAGATGGGGACTTAATTATGCCAAAAATTGACTTTTGTAGATCCACCCAACCTTCTTCTATGACCATGCCTGATGGCATTAATGTCACCATTTAATTAGAATTTTCTTCCATCAGTCCTAGTCCTAGATTAGGACTTCTATTCCATAAATACTTATCTAAGGGTAAGCCAAAATGAAAAGCTGCTCTGTGTTTAAGATTGAGGGTTCATTCGTTCTCTAATGCTGCCAGCCTTCAGCACTGTTATCTGCATCTTCATTTAACTAGGTTGCCACCTTTTGTCACTACACATCTTTGATTGCTTTTTTTGGGAGGAGGGGGGGCGCATTTGCCCTCTGAGCAGAATGTTTAGTGCACATTTTGTCACTTGCTATGGTAGTTTGACGAATCATGAATATGTATCTGCTAGGGCAGTGTTTTTCAACCTTTTTTGAGCCGCGACACATTTTTTACATTTACAAAATCCTGGGGCACACCACCAACCAAAATGACACAAAATGACACTCTAACACAGTAATACATTTAGTTAATATGTTTTAAAATGTATTTATACACTCAGTGTGAAACCTGGGCCTGTTTCAATGAACACAACATAGATATCCTGGCAGGAATGACAGGAAGATACAAACTTCCCACACAAAACTCCCATAACCAAGAGAAAATACTATAAGAGTTTGGTGGGCATTGACCTTGTCTTTTGGAGTTGTAGTTCACATATATCCAGAGAGCACTGTGGACTCAAACAATGTTGGATCAGGACCAAACTTGGCATGAATACTCAATATGCCCAAATGTGAACACAGATGGAGTTTGGGGAAAATAGACCTTGACATTTGGGAGTTACAGTTTCTGGGATTTATCGTTAGCACACAATCAAAGAGCATCCTGAACTCTTGCAACAATGGAATTGAACCAAACTTGGCATATTGAACTCTCATTACCAACAGTAAGTACTGAAATGGTTTGCTTGGGAATTGACCTTGAGTTTGGAAGTTGTAGTTCACCTACACCCAAAGAGCACTGTGGACTCAAACAATTTTATCTTATGTTGTTGTTTGTTTTCTATCCAGAATCCCAATGTTGGAAGGAGGCTCACCACTTTAAGGTCCCTAAAACAGGCATGGGAAAACTTCGGTCCTCTGGGTGCTTTGGACTTCAAATCCCACCATTCCTAACAGCCTGAGGCCCATTTCCTGCTTAAGTGGCTGAGGGGGGAAAGGAAAAGGGCCTGAGGCTGCTAGGAATGGTGGGAGTTGGAGTCTGAAACACCTGGAAGGTCCAAGTTTATCCATGCCAGCTTTCGACAGACACCTCTTCCTCCCCCTTCCCCTTCATGCCCTTTCTTCCCACTCCTGCCGAACACTTACTTTTTCTTCCCCACTCGGGCTCCCTTCATCCCAGCCTCGCTCTGCTCACTTTGCCTCGCTTTGCTCACGCTGCCGCTTCTGCCGCCATTTTGATCCGAGGGGGCAGCGTGTTCAGGAGAGGAGGGGGAAGGAAGGAAGGCGTGACCCATGTGGGCGCTACTGCTCAGACTCACCCCAGAGCAAAGCGAGCAGAGTGAGGCTGGGAAGAAGGGAGCCCAAGTGGAGAAGAAAAAGTGTTCAGCAGGAGGGGGAAGAAAGGGTATTGGAGGTTCCAATTTCCCACGGCACACCTGATGATCGCTCACGACACACTTTTGTGCCACGGCACACTGGTTGGGAAACACTGTGCTAGGGAATAGGGGCTTCCACTGTGTCTTGACCCATCTTCCAAGGACGTACCACATTGATTGACACCTTGTTGGTCAATCCCAGTTAGAGTAGAGATAATCAATCGAGTGGTGAGTCAACACAGACGTAAAATTTATTTCTTCGGTGGGTTTAGCCTAGTCAGGACTGGCTTCCAACAGCAACAGCTTAAAATAAGCAAAGAACCTGTTAATCTGATGGACAGATAAAATTTAGACAGAGGGCTGTCAGTGTTTTATCATTTCTTCATGATCACTTTTTCCTGATTATAGAATTACAAGGAACCCAACCATTGAAGAATATGTACATTTCCTACACTGTCATAGCTTTTGATCAAATTTACAGGGTAACTTTATTGGCATTGCAGCAAAATACAATACATTTTGAAACACACAAAAAAGCAATACCTTCATAGGTCAATCAAAACGCATTAAATACATCATGACAACTTTTTAAAATCCATTAGCTTCTTTGTGCAGCAAAATGTGTTTTAAAATCATCCAGAAGAAGAAAAGGGACAATGGTTTTTTTTCTTTTTTATGGTTTTATTTCTGAAAATCATACAGATAACAATTCATTTTAATGCAAACCTTGACATTCTATAAATCAGCATAGATGACTATTTACAGTTATTGTAATTAAGTTACATGTTCAGTTTGTACTTATTCATTTATTTATTTATGATATTTCTATCCCGCCGTTCTCCACCCTGGAGGGGACTCAAAGTGGATTATGCATAATAATAATAATAATAATAATAATAATTGATTGATTGATTGATTGATTGATTTTATTATTTATGAGTCGCCCTCCACGTCAGTGCTCCGGGCGACTTACACACAAAAACACATAAAAGAATTCAATAGTTAAAAGCTAAAAGAATAAAAAGATTAATTAAAATAGTTCCAGTAGCTCAGGCTAAGTCTGGGAGGTGTCCTTAGCCATAAGCCTTTCGGAAGAGCCAGGTCTTCAGTGCGGTCAGGAACTGGGGCATGTCCCGGATAGCTCTCTGATCCGCCGGCATCAAGTTCCAAAGGACAGGGGCCGCGATGGAAAAAGCTCTCCGTCTCGTGGTGTCGAGGCGGGCCTCACTCACACCTGGGATGCGGAGAAGGTCCCTGTTTCCTGAGCGCGGCGACCTTAAATGAGCTGGTTCGGACAAGCGGTCTTTTAAATAAGCTGGGCCGGCACCATGTATAAATATATGTATAAATATAATCTTTATTTATAACCCGCCTCCATCTCCCCAAAGGGGGACTCGGGGTGGCTAACATGAGGCCAAGCCCAAAAAACAATAAAACACAGTTGGACATAAAACAGCAAAAGAAAAAACAAAATCATACAAAATATATAAAATAACAAATAAGATAAACAATATAATAAAATAATAAAAACAGCACAGTGGGCAGGCCAGATGTCTAGGGATAAAATATTAGAAGGTTAAAACCCTGGGTGTGATAGGGACAAGTATTTTTATTCAATCCCATAAAACAATGTACAATTAAAATAAACATTTAGATATAAGTATAAAATACATTTAAACAATTAAAAACATTTAAGACAGTATCTTCACAATTAATCACGTAATCCTCAAGTGTAATCCGAGCCATTCCAATAGTCATTGCAGATCATTCCATATCTATTCCACAAGTTCAATTAGATCAATTAGTTTCCCCTTAAATCCCCCCGATCCCACCTCCCCTCCCCCCCCCCCCCGGGTGTGGGAAAGCTTATTTTAATACATTGATTTAACTATTTGAGACAATGTTAGATTCCCATGCCTACATTTTGTATAGATGTTGTTTCTATTGTAGTTCATTGGCCTATGGGATCTCAGTTCAGTGCAGAAGTTATTCCCTTCTTGGCCATGAGTCAAAGAGCAGTTAAATTAAACTGTGTTAGGAGCAATAGAGTAACTTCCCTTTGGATTCTCAATTTTGATCAACTATTGAACTGTATGCCAGGGGGCTATATTCAAACATGTGGGGATGCTACAAAGATGGGCAGATGATAGATAGATAGATAGATAGATAGATAGATCCTTTTCAGGAAGGAGGGTTAGGAGTATTTGGGGGGATAGACAAGACTTCTTTTTGAAGGGGATAGAGCAAAGAAGGTTTAAAACAGAGATTTAAGGAAGAGGAGATGGGATGTGGACATTTGGAGGTGAACAAGATTTGTGTTAAAGGGGTTGAACAATGAGGATTTAGAGCAGGGATCTATTAGAGCAGGTAGTATTTAAAACAGGGATCTGTTGAAGGGAATTTAGCAAAGATAATTGAAATCAGAAAGGATGGGGAAAGGGCAGGGAGCATTTGGAGAGACAGTCAGGACAGCTGCCAGGGAATGAGGGGGGATAGGGAGTGAAGATATTAAGCAGAAATCATAGCAAGGGAAGAGGTCAGAAGGTGTGGAAGTGTTTTAGTTGCCATGACAAACAGAGGATTGTTTATGCCAAGATCAAGCAAGTGATGCTGACCATTTCAAGTAGGAAGGATATCTCAGATTTTGCCCTGGAGCCTATGAGCCACACTTTGCCAACCCCTGTTCTAGGCACTGGCAGTTGCCTAGATCAGTGTTTCCCAACCACTGTGCCGTGGCACACTAGTGTGCCGTGAGCGATCACCTGATGTGCCATGGTAAAACCTCTCTCTTCCCTTTCTTCCCCCTCCTGCCGAACTCCTGCTGCTGCTGCTGCTTGTGGTGGGGAGAGGAGGAGGAAGGGCCGGGCGGCGGTGAAGAAGAAGGGGCTGGGACGCCGCCTCCAGCTGTTTTTGTGTTTATGTGCATCAACTATTACTACATTTGGCATTGGCTGGACGTGATAGCCTTTCTAGTGACTGTGTAACAACTCTCCTGTTCACCAGTTATACACGAGAGACTCGTCTAATGCCCACCTGGAATGATACAGGAGCATATATATTGAAGGTGGAAGCCTCATTATTGTTCCATGAGTTGTATTGATGCATAAGAACAGTAATAGTTGACTGCTTTGAAGCTATATGGACACATTTTTTATAAACACAGAGAGAGACTGGCAGCTGTTGAGCAAGACCTTCATGTGTGTCCTTTTTGCCATTCC
Source organism: Anolis apletophallus (assembly GCA_030556195.1). Classification (NCBI taxonomy): domain Eukaryota; kingdom Metazoa; phylum Chordata; class Lepidosauria; order Squamata; family Anolidae; genus Anolis; species Anolis apletophallus. Next base: position 30,048,537 of record JARBWK010000012.1, on the reverse strand, counting down.
TGCCAGGATATCTATGTTGTGTTCATCGAAACAGGCCCAGGCTTCACACTGAGTGTATAAATACATTTTAAAACATATTAACTATATGTATTACTGTGTTAGAGTGTCATTTTGTGTCATTTTGGTTGGTGGTGTACCCCAGGATTTTGTAAATGTAAAAAGTGTGCCGAGGCTCAAAAAAGGTTGGGAAACACTGGCCTAGATCATTGGATGCACAAACAATGCTGAAGAAAGCCATAGCAGTTCTACACACAAATTATTTTAAATTATGAATTTTGTTTGTTGTCTGGAGTTACCATTTATGACTATAAAAGAGGATATGACCACTGCACCTGCTCTGCCAGTTCTTGCAGTGCTCATGTCTGCTGCAGTAGATCAGACTGTTATTCTGTTCTGCTGAAGACAGGAAAAAAGAATGAGTTAAGGGACCAGTGGAGCTGTGGAAAACAGTTTCTTTAGGTGAAGGTTGCATTGAATGAAAATGTAATGACACTACATAGTACTACTAAGAATAGGCATACAGATTAACCTCCCCTATATGTGGGGAATATGTTCCTGGACTTTGCATGAATGCACAAAACCACAAATAATAGCAAACCCTATTAAAACGTAACATTTCTGGCCTATGGATACCAGAGCCATGTTTGAAGACCTAGAAAATGGCTAGAGAGGATAATGAAACAATCGATTTTGATGCTGTAGATATGGGCATCAAACAGGACATCAAGTTATTTGCAAAGTCTTCATCTGCATGCAGATTATTATTTTAAGCAAATATACTATATTTTCCAAATAGAATCCTTAATGATGCATTCATGGACCCATTCCCTCAATGACAATGTTTTGGTATGCATTTTAGAAATGTGTTATACATGTATTTCAATCAATCAATTATTTATTACGGTGTATGGCCAGCATATAGAATGGGGCACAGATGCCCAAGGAAGGGGAACCACAGTTCCCAAGTAGGTCAAATATAAAAGCAGATTAAAAACATGTTATAAAAAGAAAACAGATTTTAAAAAGTTTAATTATTTCTTTCTTTCTTTATTTATTTCGATTTATCCGTCGCCACTCCTGTCAGGCTCGGGGCGACTTACAAGTGTTAAAAAGACCATAAAATACAGATTAAAAACACAAGATTAAAACTATACAATTAAAATTATACAATAGTATAATTACAGTATTTTTAATGTATTTATCTTGTCAAACACTTTTTTTTCTTTTGCAGAATGCTTCTCAATATGAGAAATGTAAAGCTATTTCTATCTTCAGTCTGGAAGATGCAGATCAAGCAATTAAAAAAAGAAGTAGACACAGTGAATTTCTTTAAAATAGTCCCTGTCTATATAGCAGATTTAATTATAATTCTATGCACTCATAATAAATTAAACATAATAGATTACTATAAAGGAAGTTTCTTTAAAAACCTTGTAATTCTCTTCCAGAGGCAGTATTCTGCTATTCAGAAGTAGATTGTAATGTGCTGCATTTTCATTAACACACTCTTGAAAAATGCACTTGCTGAATTATACTCTACTATTAATCCCAAAGCCATCCATTGTCTTTGGAATCATTTTCTAGCACATATATTAATTTTGAAGTACAAAGTTCCTGTAAAATATGGGAAGTTTGTAATGAACCATGAGAAAATATTGCCCTTCATCAATTGGTATTCATATCTGTTTCTATGCAACCATTTTGTATTGGGATTGTTTTATATATAGCATGTCTTTAAGGGAGGAAATTGGAAACCCTTAAGGTATATTTCACAGCTTTATGTACAGTGGCTGAGCCAGGGAACTGAGTGTCCCGGGAACGACAACAAAAGATTCCGCATACAATTTCATGGGGCTCTGAGGAGAAAGGTAGGAATTCAGGAAACATGTGTGAGATCTCTAGAGAAAAGTTCATAGAATACTGCACAAAAAAAGAATGGTCACATACAGTAGATGTGTATTTAATATTATGGTATTTGCAAATCTAAGCCAAGCTCAAATAACTCTACTAATTTTAAATGTAGGTTTTGCAGCTTTCAACCTACCCCCCCCCCCCCCCAATATTTTCAGCATTTTTCTGAAATAGTCTTGGAAGTTGGGCAGGTATTTAAAAAGCAGCATTGTCTTCTGCGGCTCCAGAAATCTGTAATGGTTCACCAGGGAGCACTAAAAGACACCCCCCCCCCGAGCATGTGCATAACATCATTTCTCTGCCAGCAATCTTTCAAGCAAGACTGCCCGGGGGGGAGCAGCAGTAGAAAAGATTTATCAATGAAATGGTGACAAAACAGTTCAGCATGAGAGGAGGTGACAACCAATGAATGCTCTCCATTTGTTCAGTCATGATTGCTATAGTAGCAAAGCCATGCCTATTTCAGATTGGTTATTGTATAGTTATATGCCTTCAAGTAATTTCCAGCATATAGCAATCCCAAGGCTTCCTTGGCAAGATTTATTTAGAGGAGGATTGCCTTCGCCTTCCTCTGGGACTAAGAAAGTGTAACTTATCCAAGGTGGATTTCCATGACTGAGTAGAATTTTGAACCATGGCCTTCAGAGTCATTGTCCAATGCTCAAGCCACTGTCCCACACGGGTTCTCTCCCTATCTAAATCTCAGGTCAATCACTACCTTTCTTAAGTATGCATGAAAAGAACTGGTTCAGCATTGCTACTCACAGCCTAGACAATTTCCTCTGTTAGTCAGTAGTCATTACCTTTTACTAGGAACTTGGCATTCCCTGGCTCATGATAAAACAGAGACCTGCTCCCCACCTTCTTTATTTCAGGATCTGATTGGACTCTGCTTCAGTTATCTCCTGCCTCCTAAAAAGCAAACTGTATTCCATGCTTTGTTGAGAATCTTCATTAACCAAAAGCAAAGAAGTATTGAAAGTGCTTCAGCCACTGTTAAGCCACCTTAACACTCTCTGTGGAGTAGTTTTTCATAGCAGAGCCTTTTGCACCCACACAGGTATTTTGTAGGCATGGTTTCGAACCCAAAAATGGCGATTCTAAAATCAAATGGGGGGGGGGATTTTTTTTTATTAGTAAAAGAAAGACTTACAAAAAAATTTCCAAAAATTTCTAAAATGTAACTTAATTACTTGTTAGTAGTTCGTAGGGGGGTATTCTATTCTTGGAAGCAGCAAAAAAAAGGAGGAGCCCCCCCCCCTCACTCCTCGCTGCCTCTCTCTCACCCAGATCCTGAGGGAGCGAGGGCCCAAGTTTGCCCAGGCTGAGAGGAAAAGGAAGAGGCCTGAGGCTGTGAGGAATGGTGGGAGTTGAAGTCCAAAACACCTACATGGAGGGCTGAAGTTGGCCCCTGCGATGGGGCAAGGCAGAGCAACGGGGAAGAGAAGGGAGGGGGAGAGAAGCCAGCAGGAAAGAGGAGGGGGCAGAGAAGCATCTGAGAGAGCGCAGGGAGAGAGAGGAGGAGAAGCATGCGTGTGTGTGTGTGTGTGAGAAGTTGGCCCCTGCGATGGGGCAAGACAGAGCAACCGGGGATGAGAAGGTAGGGGGGGAGAAGCATCTGAGAGAGCGCAGGGAGAGAGAGGAGAAGCGTGTGTGTGTGTGAAGTTGGCCCCTGCGATGGGGCAAGGCAGAGCAACGGGGAAGAGAAGGGAGGGGGGAGAAGCATCCGAGAGAGCGCAGGGAGAGAGAGGAGGAGAAGTGTGTGTGTGTGTGTGAGAGAGAAGTTGGCCCCTGCGATGGGGCAAGGCAGAGCAACAGGGAAGAGAAGGGAGGGGGGGAGAAGCGTGGAGGACTACACTTTCCAAAATGCATTGCCTAGCAGCAGCGTCACTTCCAGTTCCCCATAGAAATGCGGGAAAAAGAAGAAGCTGAATGAAGGCGGGAAGGAAATGAGGGGGGAGAAGACAGGGAGAAGTGAGTACGTAGTACAATAATTAAGAATTTATTACGATCATAACGCAAATTGTTGGCCTCAAGGACCGTAAAAGAAAGTCTACTTCCTGGTTAGCTGCCGTGATGCGTATAAACTAGAAAGTCCCATTGCATACGAATAACTTACGATTTCTTTTCATTTTCATAACTTTTTTCTCATGCCTAGTATTTTGTCCCAATATTATCATATTTGGGTGATGGAGCCATAAAATATGACCTGAGCTGCTGGTGTGATTTCCTGTACCTCTTTAATAGATTGTCTTTCTTATAGGTGAACGGTAGGCATGTTTTAGAATCCTAAAATGGTGAATCGTAAATCAAATGGGGGGGGGGGATTTTTTTTATTAGTATATCAAAGACTTACAAAAAAATTCCCAAAAATTTCAGAAATGTAACTTAATTACTTACGAAATTCGTTAGTAGTTCTAAAGTAGGCAAAGCAGGGAAACAGGACTGATACTGTTTTAAACACAGGCAAATCAAGGGGCAACATTTCCCTTGGTTTCCTTGCAGGGAGATATAAAGCATTAATATATTATTATTAATATTATTAAAGGACAGGGTTCCTTTGCAGGGACACATATAATGCATTAATATATTATTATTATTAATATTATTAAATAAATGCCTAGGCCTACCTCTGGTGCAGGCCTTGCTAATCTGTAGAGTTCTCCTCACTCCATCTTTTTTTCCCCATTCAGTTTTACCATAGCAGTCTAGGACCTCCGTTGGAACTCTATGGCTTTTCTTGATTCTGAACTCTTCCTTGTCCTCTCCATGCTCTTTTCACTCCTGCTGCCCTTCTCTCAGCATTCTTATGTCCTCCTACTCTGTTCTTCTATCTAAACCCCCTTCCTGGGTGTTTAAATCGCTTTTTTCGTCAGTCCTCCAGCCCCTCTAGGAGTCCCGATTTCAAGCTCTCTATGGTTTCCGGCTCCCTTTTCACTTCCTGGAGGAGGCCTTCCACTCTAATTAGGCTTCAAGCATGGAAAGGCCCCGATTTCACTGTGAGTTATGTCTGCAAAGCTATTTTGGAGGGGGAAATTTTCCTGTTTAATAATCTAACGAAATATTTAATAATCTAACGAAATTTTGGGCCCAGGGGGTGCGTAAAAGAAAGTCCACTTCCGGGATTGGCCTTGCGATCCGTATAAACTTGAAAGGCCCATTACATACGAATCACTTACGATTTCTTTTAATTTCCGTTTCATTTTTTACATGCCTAGTGAACGGGGATGAGAGCTCGCTCCTGTAGTCAGTTAAGGTCCTCTTCACGGTATTTTTTGAATGGCTTGATGGTATTTTTTGAACGGCTTGATGGTATTTTTTGAACTTCAACCATGAAGCCTGATGGCTCCCATCACACACCAGATAACTATTTCCAGGGTGGCTTTGTGCTGAAGAGCTGCCATTGCTGAAAAATGGTGATGGTAGACAATGGCAGGTTTCCCGTCTCTCCATAAGGAAAAGTGGATTGAGCTGTTGCATAAGAGCTTCCCCCATGTGATGAGAAAGGGGGGAAGCCGGGACAGGTTCCCTCACCACCTTCATGACTGCCAGCAGGATATCTTCATTGGCGCATATAACAAGGTTGTTACATTTTAAGTGTATTTCAGAGGCTACTAGTGTGCTAAGGTAATTGGGATCCAATGTCTCTTTGTGACATCATCATCCTTAGAGTTTTTCTCAATTTTGATCATATTGTAAAGATAGATAACTTAGTAAAGCATTAAAAAGTGTTGGATCAGATGATTAATTGGCCGTCCTTCTACTCAGAGTTGATTATGCAGCTTGCCAATAGTTTTATTTATAGTATGTCTATCAACTTTCTCAGCTCATTGCATTCCAGGCAGCAATAACAGATGTTTTGACTCACTTTTAGAAAGATTGGATCTGCACATTGGCTCCCAACATGCATACACAACATGCCTGCTCCATTTCTAGAATACATCTGGATACATTATGAACCATAATGGAGAGAGTTTTGAATTGACATTCTTCTCCAATGATGTATTCCTACTCAATTGTGTAGGATGGATTCGTTTGCTTTTTGCAAAGCTAAGTTGGGAGTGGTATATGTGAGACATGCCCCTTACACTGGAGATCATAATCCTCTATTTTATTTTGTACTGAAGAAGAAAGTGAGATCTATGACCATACCTATATATTGTTTGGCAACAACACCCAAAGCTTTGCTGACACCTTTAATGCCCTGGAGAGCTGAAGAAATGTCATCAGTTTGGCCTGTCTTATCTAGCAGCTTCCTTCAGTCTTCCAAAAATTCACTCTAAATTTCTGGAGGGTTTTCTGGGACTATTTTGACTTCAAGTTGAGGACACTACACTATCCCAAATAAATATTTAGCTTGTTACATTGAAAACTGATCAGCAGTCAGTTTTGGCCAGATATTTCTCACCCACCCCTACCTAGCCTGTACTGTTATTTGTCTTGGCCATCAGGCTTCTCCAGCTGGTCTCCCACCTTATCTATGCAAAATGCAGGTGACAAGGCTCCAGTTTGCCAGGCAAACACTTCTCATGAGAGCAATTCAGGGCTTGTTTTTTTTTCAGGGCTAAGAAGACCATCTTCATGTCCTCAGCCACTATTTGGGAGATGCAATTCTTCTCATTCAACATTTACATTTACCTCCAGATGTGTATGGGTTACTACTCCTTGATTTATTTTATTTCTGGCTACACGTTTTAAGACAATCTCGGTGTGTGGACACAACTATTGTTTGCTGGTGAAAAATTTATTTTATTTATTTATTTACTTTATTTCTATTCCACCCTTCTCACCCTGCAGGGGACTCAGGGCGGAATACAATGTACACATTACATTTAGACACACAAACACACAAGAAAGACAGAGGCAATTTAACATCTGGCCACCAGGAGGAGCTGTCGTACTCCTTTATTCCTCAGCGTGTTTCCTGGAGATGTTTTTAATGGCCTCGTAAATCAGTTAAATTTAGCCTCCCCACTAAGTGGTACCTTAATTTCCTACTTGATAGATGCAACTGTCTTTCGGGTTGCAAAGGTTGACAATAGGCTACACAATAGGTCGAGAGCCCACCTCGACCCGGGCAGGCCTCAAACTCATGACCTTCTGGTCAGTAGAGATCTTATGCAGCTGACACCCAGCCAGCTGCGCCACATTCCAGGTGCTTCCCTATCAATTAGATAGGGAACATATCTTGGACTCAGAGATGGGATCAGATGAGAAAATTTTAGGGGGACAAATTATCCCCTGCCATTTTTTATGTAGAGCAGGTAGGGCCACCGGTTGCAATACATATCTAAATAGGAGTAAATGACTTCACTACACAGAAAGGGCTTGCCTTTGTCAACCAAGAATAGCCCAGTCTATTTTTTTGTTTTCTTGCATGTTACTGGTGGCTTTGATTTTAGGAAAAATTGATGTGACCAAGAAAAAAATCAGCACGGATCTTTTTATTGGCCACTGTCATCATGGCAGATGGGGATCATCCAGTGCGTCATCCTAACCTCTTATTTCAACAGGTAGTTCTCTTCTGTCATGACAGAAACCATCTTTCAGATTGAAGGCAACACATTTGGCTACTTTATAATGAATTTGCCTTGGCTGCAGCTGCATTTGTTTGTGTACGAGTCAAGCAGTTCTCCATTGCCTTTTGTTGTGATTTGAACATTGATAGCATTAATTTGGAAGGGAAACAGATCCTGTGTAGCCATCTTCCCCAAATGTCAGAGTGCCCTTAAGTGACACTGGGGATGAACGTCTTTAGGAACCTGCTCAGCTTGGAAGCAGTCAATCTGCGGCAGCCCCACATATTTAAAAAAAACATGCACTAACCTGTACCTTATAACCTAACAACACCAGGTTTTCTCTTTCAGCAGCTAGGATATGATAAGCAGGATACATTCCCTTTGCTGTAACCAAGTTCTTTGCAGCTCTAACTGTAATGGCCACTATAAAGGTGTAGTCTTTTTACCTCTATATATGTTTTCTCACCCACTCTGCTTCCCTTTACTGCTAGGTTTATAATCAAATGCAAGGCTGTTCTCCATAGAGATTAGTGTATTATCTATTGTATCACCTGATGGGCACTCCTCTAGAGTGGCATTCTGAAAATCATCACATCGAACATTTCTTCATTGAGTTGTTTACAAAAATTCTATTTAAAGCACTTATGCTTTGTATAAACCAAAATGAGTATGTAAATCTGATTGTGCATAGGATTGCAGCCGTGAAGACACATTTTGCTTTGAAACATTTTCTGCATAATCCATGCACCTTTAAACCACCAATTGTATTAAATGTAATGATTCAATGAAGAAGATAAACTTACACATTCTACAGTTCTGGTGCTAGTTCTGTGGGAACAGCCCTAGCTGCCAGCTTCCTCAGACAAAAAGCTCAAAGTGTTTACAGGATAGCCATCAATTGCACATTTCCTCAAAATAACTTTCCTTTTTAAATACTCCAGAACAGGAAGATGGGGAATCTTCCAGGATCTCAGGAGACAATGTAAACTGAGTGGCAGTCTATTATCTGTAATCTTTACAGAGGAAACAGAAAATTACATTTTTCTCCAGAGAGCACACCTAATCAAATCTGTTTTTCCCTACTTCTCTCTCCCACTCCTACAAAAGACTAACACTGCCTCATTTTGGCATGATACTAAATTCCCATCCATTAAAATACCTTTGGACCAATTGATATAAGGAAAGATGCCAAAAATTGTAGGCCTCATGTATGTGACTGTCATTCAATAGCACAAAAATATACCAAAAGTTAATAGTCAAGGGCTGCTGGTATTCAAACTGGGAGTGTTTTAGCTTGTGCACAGCTGTTGACTGAATTTGTAAGCCATCAAACTGCACTAAATTACCTACAGACTGCACAAGCCAGTAATATACTCAAGCCTTTGACTGTTGCTGCACATCCAGTTTGGCTGCTGGATCTTCCTTAGATAGGATATACTCAAGCAGAGTCTCTAGCTGTGATTCAGCCTTGAACAACAAGGGCTTCCTGAACTGTGTTTCATTATCTTCATTCTTGATTTTTGGCTCGCTCCTTGAGCCTGCTTCTTGATCTTGCTTCATCCAATGGCTATCTCAACTTACCAGAGAAGGGAAGAACATTCAGAAATATTTCCCCATCATGGCCGAAAACATGTTTCTTGAGTGTTAAGAAACTCTGACAAGACAAATGTTTGACATATGAGATTTCTTGCAGTTCAAGGCTTTGGTTGTTCTGTGCCTTCAAGTTGTTTTCAACTTACGGCAGCTCTAGGAATCAGAGTAGCACAGTGGTTTAAGCATTGGACATGAGATTTTGATGATCGGCATGTGATTTCAATTTCTAAAATTGAAATAAGGGACTGCACAAAAAAAGTATAGACTTCCTACAAAAGAGACAAAACTTCAATTCCTGAGTATACTAAAACTATCAAATAGTAGAAGAATTGGGGAAGGAAAACTCTTGGAGCACAAGATTGATGGGTATTTTCTTTCTACACATTAACATCAAAAGGAGCCTTTCCTTGCTGCCCCATCATAACTGCTCCAGCATAGGGGATCTGTTGTGACCCAGCTCTGGCAGCAATAAAGTCCAGGAGTAGAAAAGGATAACAAATGTTTATTTAACAAGACATGGGAGTTGGTGTAACAAAAAATAGCCTTTTGTCGGCTGGAGAAAAACCCTCACTGAACCAAGGAATCCCTAAACCAAAAATGCCGAAGATAAAAGAACTTCAAAGCAAATAGCAGACATCCGTCTGTGGTATCCAGTAGAGGAATGTTCAAGTAGCGAAGTCAGTCACCGGTCCAAGGTCGTCAGGTAGGAGAAAATCAATCAGGATAAGGAGGAGACGTCACCGGGTCGAACAGGAGAGTATTCACACACGAAGATCAAGAGGAACAAGAACACGGAACCAGGTTTGTTCCTAGACTCTTGACCACGCGAGGCCTTGTCAGGATACAAGACTCTCAAGCTGTTTTTGGACAATACCATACTACAAAGGATTTTTCCTAATTCAGAATGAGTTGTGTGATTAAGACTTTGACACCTTCATTCACTCTGAGGCTGAAGAGAATGGAAAAGCTTGCATTCAAGATTGCAAAAATTCACACTGGGTCAAAGTGAAGAAATCCTTGCATTTTTGTTCAGCAAAATATTTCTGATTCAGAATGATTGACTTTTTCATTCAGAGGCTGAGAAATAGTATTCTTTTCACTGGGTTTTGTGAAGTGCATTTTTGTTCTATTTTGAGAAAATATGTAGGCTATTTTTCTATGCCCTATTTTTCTCCTCCCCCCAATAAATCTTGAACTGTGAATAGCCCTTGAAAACTATGCAGCTTTCAGAGACTTTCAGAGACTTGATTGACGTCTTCTGTTGAGAGCTTTCCTCTGTGCTCCACAATTGAGGTCACTACACCATGTTGGGACATGAAATAGGGTCTTCTCTGTCATGGGACTAACTGTGGAATGCCCTGTCCTTGGAGTCCTAATTGGCATGAACTATACTTTTTATGTTCCAAGTGAAAATGTAGTTGTTCATCAAGACATCATTAATTAATCCCAAATATTATTGTATATACTTTCAAAGCCGACCCACCCTGATATGGCTATTTTCTAGCACCTGGTTCACAAGTTGCCCCCTCTTCCCTCTTATTTTCTTTATAGAGCCCTTTCTATGTACATGGTACTTCATAGAATAGATAATAAAAGAGCTAGACGTCCCTATCAAATGTGTACAGCAAATTAAAAAAATTAAAAGAAGTAAGGAAAGGAGGAAGGATAGGAGAAAGGGAGAGGAGGAGGAAAGGAAGGAATATGGAATAATACTCATCACAGAGACCAGAGCAATGCAATTTTTCCAACAGTACAAATCTGCACAACATGAAATCTACTAATTGGCCCACTAGCCGTACAAAGTGCAGTGCCAATTTTTCCTTGATTCTGCGCCCCACCCCAAATACTTGCATCCACTTTCATATTGGTGATGCAAACAGATTTTTTATTATTCTTATGGGACACCATACAACATTAGTATACAGTGTTACTTAGCCATTCACAACTTATGCAGAGATGCACTAATGTGAGAACCTCTGCTGCTTTTATGACTTGGAGAATATTGAGCATGATGAAGTGGATATCCCTGAACACCATAAGTAACAGCACAATTCAAAGGTGATCTAGTAGTTGCTGAGTAGACAGCACCACCTGTTGAACAATGCTCGGAAACTATCTCCACAGGGACTAAATCACATTGGGATATTCAAATGTGTTACATGGGCATTCAATCTGGTCATATCACAAGGTTGTTAAAGGTTTTGATAGCCAAGAAGAGATCTCATGTTTCAAACTTTTTAATTTTTATATGTCACCATGTTATTTTAAACATAGTCTGAATAAGAGGTGAATTCAGCTGCCTCCACCACACAATTTTTCAGAACTCTCAGCAGGTTGAAAAGCTTAATGAGACATCAATTTTTCTATAACTACAAGAAAAGAATAATGGAGTCTGATGAGATCTTTTTTTAAAAAAAAAAGGAGACATAAAATTATTTCTATCTATTAGACATAAATAGAATATCCTCTCCATGAAGAGCACTTTGATAAGTTTAAAAGAAACTTAAATAATCTAATATTAAAAAGAATACTTTCTACAATTTAAATGTCTTGCATACATGAAAAAGCTACTCTGAATCCATAATTCTTCTTCTGTAGAGCCATGGGTATCAGAAAATATTTCCATTCATACTGTATTTTTTTTATAATTTGGAAAGGTGGTCCTCTTCTGGTGGCAAGAATTCCTGCTGTTCTACCTGAAATCTCAGTGTGTTTAAAAAAAGAAACCCTTGTTCTCCCTAGGTAAGATTGAAGTTCAAAAACATATTCATCATTTTGCTGTCCCCTCCCCAATCCCTTTCGTTTGCTTTAGATAACAATCAGTCTATAATAATGTAATCCTTTCTGGTTGAGAAGATTAAAGAACAAAAAAAATCTTACATCAACTGACAAGTGAGTTACTTCAAAATGTTCCAAGTATAAAACCCCTAATCTTAACTTATCTTTAATGTTGAATGTTTAGCCAACAGGAAAGGCATAAGCAGAGTATTTCATCCACATTCTACCCTTCTACTATGAAGCTTTCCCACCCCGGCATAACTGGGGAGGGAGAGACGTTTGCCTCCTCCCCCAAGGAGAGAACAATTAGTTCCTGTGGAACTATTTTGAAGGGGGCAGAGCCAGGCCAACTGCACTGGCCTGCCGCCTTCTTCATTATGGAGCCAAGGATCGACCCACCACTCCCGCCCATTAAACAGTATATTAGGGTTGTCGTTAAGGGGCTGGCTAGGAATTTTTTCCCTTCTTACACTCTAGGAGGGTTTTTTCACCTACTCTTTGCTGTTGCAGGGCAAATTGGGGTGGTGTGGTTTTAAATAGGTGATCACGGTAAACAGTTAGAAAAAGCTAAAATTTTGTGTATGCCCAATGCACCCCCTTCAGGGGTGAAGGCCATTAACTAAAACACTCAACTAAGGTTCAATTTGATGAGGTGAGGAGAATTCTAATGGCCTAGGAATGGGTAGAGTTGGGTCTCAGATACCCTGAGAGGGACTTCTCCGACACATTTCCCTTAGAGGTTGCCCAGATTAGGTTCCCAGGTGTTTCGCCCTAACTAGCCAAGGAGTAGGCCAGGCAGTGAAAGAATTGGCCATGTGCAAGGAGGCTTCTCTCATGTCCGTCTCACGGATTCAAACCGCCAACCTTCAGGTCTTCAGGTCAGTAGTTCAGCTGGCACAAGGGTTTAACCCATTGCACCACCGCGGCTCCTATCAACAGAAGATACAAGTCAAGACTCCCTGTGGATACCTAAAATCATGGATAACAGTAAATGTTGACTATTTACAATTTAGGACTTATCCTGACAAAATCTGCTTTTATTTTTGGCCAGAGAATAGCATTCTCAGCAAAAATAATGAATTATTATGTTCTATGAGCCAAAATTTTCTGCTGAAAATTCTATTTTCTGTGGAGGTAAATAGCATGTGTAAACTTTGCATGGAATAAGTGTCTAACACATTTAGTTATGTGTTATAGAAATAGCATTTTCTATGAAGACAATATTTCTGCACTATATCATTTTTGGAGCAGAAAATGCTGTTTTCCTCATAGAATAACTTTATATGCAACAAGTGTGAATGTTATGTAGAATAGGTCCTGAACACCAAACAGTCTTCAAAAACTGTTCCGTTTCCAAAGAATTTCTTACAGCAGAAAGAAAACTGCTAAATTTATTTATTGCATCTTTTGAGAAAAGTATTCCGATGCTGAAATTTCTTTTTTGTGACTTTGTACAATGGTTCAGTAATCACAATTAAATACCCACCATCGTGCAGGTTGATTCAATTGCAGTGGTTCACTGCATACAATTGTCTTCTCATTTGAATTGGGAAGATAGAGATGGTGTCAGTAAAAGGGCCTACATACTTGGTCTTACTGACATGTCATTGGGCTTTGAAATGTAACAGCAGTGCCCTAATCTGTAGATGTGAAAAAAAGTCTCCTAGATAACTGCTGGAATCCTAAGGAGGATTTCAGTTTCACAACTTGTTCAATAATTTAGCTATTAATAAATTGTGAACGAGTCCTGTAATCAGATTGTGCATACAATAACAATGGCATCATTCAAATTCATACTTCTGTATAAGTGTGAAAATGTAAAGGTTTCTGAGAAAGCACTAGACTAGGCCATTTTCTTTTTTCATTTTTTCCGGAAACAGCGATGCCTACTAAATCCAAATTATTGCACTTGACACATGGAAAGATGAAGGTCAGTTGTAAATCTGAAAGGAAGTAATGCATGGCAATAGATATAGCTTCTGGGCTGTCATTTTCAAATCAATTTATATGTCAATTTATATATATCAACCTCTATATCAATCAACCTGTAAAAATATTTGGATGCACACCAGAGAAAGCTAGTGGATTTGCCACAATAGGACAGTGAACCTATTCTTCATTTTATTGCTACCTATCCTAAAACTGTTCCAAGTTTAATGGAAACTGTCCTGATACTAACCCTATAATATCAAAGGTCTGACACTATCAGATGTCCAGTTCAACTTGGAGCCATTTATCGATTTATTTGTTTAATTTATATCCTGCTTTTCTCCCAGCACTGGATTCAAGGTGGCTTAGAACAAATTAAAAACAACTTCAGCTCAAAAAAATGGTAGCATCAATACAAAAATTCTAAAAATCAATTAAACAATAATTTAAAACCAGAAATCAAAAACAAGCTAACCATCACACTAAAAACATAAATACAAATATTACACACCCTATTAAAAATTTCACCTGCTGAAACAAGTTAAGAATCAAAACCCAGACTAAACCATTAATGTTAGTATATTTGCATATTATACATTATATACTAATGCTTTTATGTCAAGCCTTTGAGTCCCCTTTGGGGAGATAAAGCAGGGTATAATAATAATAATCATCATCATCATCATCTTTACCTCCCAAAAGAAGGACAGCAAGTAAAGGTGAATTGAACCTTCCATGAAATACAGTTCCATAACTTGGGAGCAACCACTAAAAAGACTCTTATTAAATGTGTCCATAATGGTGGGGTGACTAAGGGAAATCCCTCCCCTTCATATCTTAAAACTCAGACAGGGTCATATAGCGAGATGTGGTCCTTCAGAAAGTCTAGATCCAGGCTATACAGGGTTGTAAAGACCACAACCAGCATTTTTAAATCTTCCCGGAAAAAGACTAGTGGGAGGATTGGCAGTAACTCCTATAGTAGTAACAACAACAACAAAACTTTATTACGTCATTGACCAGCACAAAGCGGGCACAAGCGCCCTAAGAAGAGAAGGACAACTCCCCAGTAAACAGTTATTTAAAATTAGATTACAAATCAGGTCCTATAGTAGTAGGTCAATTAGCAACTTGAACGAAAACTTTGTCCAGCAAACTTTTCAAACTCAATGGTATGTTTAGAGATCTTCTTTGGTTAAGAGTCAATACAGTTCCATTTTTGCTCAAGTATCCATAGCCTTATAATCTACTGGATTATATCATACCTCACTTCATAATATACTTTATCCTTTATTTTATAGATATCAAATATTAATCTTATGTTAATATGTGTTTTACTGCTCTGATGGGAAGGTAACAGTGCTCCATGCAGTCATGCTGGCCACATGACCTAGGAGACGTCTACAGATGACACTGGCTCTTTGGCTTAGAAATGGAGATGAGAACATCATATGACTGGACTTAATGTCAGGGGAAAACCTTTACCTTTACCTAATATGTTTTTAATTTATGTGTTTCACATGTCTTTGTCTTTATCTATTGTATGCTTCAGAGTAGGCCTGTTTTCGAACAGAAAAATTTGTATCGGAAGTCGAATCGGACGTTGGTTTTGCTTTGGCTTCGGATGTGACTCACTTCCAATTTTTATAGCGATGTTATCGAAATTAAATCGAATGTATTCCGATATTCGGAAGTATTCAGAAGTAGCGTCCACAATTGCGCAATGCATGAAAATCAGCAGAAGGGAGAGTCAAAACTATGGGAAACCCCGTTTCCATCCATTTTTGACCACTAGTAATGACAAAACTAGCCACTGGTACAAAATATTAAGCACTATTAACACATTTAAAAATGATTTTTAAAATGGGACATAAAATTAAAATGACATCTGAGCCCTTTCCAAGAATGGCAACGGAGCTCTCGGAATGGCGAATCCACTTCCTGTTTAGGGCGCTATTCTCGATATCGCTTCAATTATCGGAAGTCCAAAAAAACATCAAAAATCAGAATTATGGGAATCAGGCCTACTTCAGGGAGATAGAGCGGAATATAAATTTATTATTATTATTATTATTATTATTATGCTATCTCTACATTGTACCCTTTCTCAAGTTTTGGGGAGAGGTGGGTAAGGGATGATGATGATGATTTTCTCTGATGTTCAACCTAAGCTTGAAGAAAAAGCCTACCAAAGCGTAACAATAGAAACAATATAAATTAGGGCATGCTTCTTGTAACCAGGTCTTGATGTACAGTATCTTTGGCTGACTCTTTACAAGAACAGAATGGATTTCTATAGCTTCGCTGACTGTATTTGAGAGAAACGTGAGTTATAACAAGGTGCCGAGAAGAACACATAGCTGGGACCCATGTTTTTGCCATCATTATCATCCTGCTGCATTTTAAAATAGTAATGATCTCTCTTCCATCTTTCTAACATTCAAATTGTGTCTAATGGCTGGTGTAATGGGATGGAAATGTACCACTAAGCTGCCCTGCAGAAAGCCAGATACTAGCATGTGCTAATGAGAAAGTATGCTGTTAGCAAACCACTCCTTTCTCACACATTTACTACAGGATTCTAAAAATCCATGCTATTTACCTTCCCTATTTTATTATCAACAGATTCTAAGTGTTCTTATATTTCCTTTAACAGGTACAACTGCCATGGCCTTTTTCTCCATGCTTTAATTAAGTAAGCTGACCATTTTCCTTATATCTTTCTGTGACTTTACAGATTCATAAGAAAGCAACAAAAGTAGTCTGCAAAATAGGCAATACTGAAAAAGCCTGAGTAATAGATTTGGAGGCTAGAATCAATTTGTTGAAATAACAAGTTACATACATTTCATTGTTTTTCTGCAAAAACAAAGGCATAACAAAGTTATTTCTGATCATATTATTATAAGGTACAACTTTACTCCGTTTTGTCATGTAAACTCTAGCTTATAATTACTGTTACGGTTACAGGGAGTCTGGCCTTATGACTTTCTTGCATTTTTTACCACTGTCCAACAACTCATAGCATTTTGATACTTTTTTAAATAACAAAAAAAATGTTTCAACTTACTTTTCTTACTTTTGAACAAGAACAATGTTTAAATAAAATTGTCAGTATGATGGTCATTAACTACTTTGGGAACTTTGACTCATACTTTCAACTAAGTACTTTCCAAAAGTGACATTTCAAGGTCATGCTATTATTTCACTGTGGAATCCATGGACCATATATTAACCAATTCAGGAATCATACAACACTATGATACTTGAATTTAAAGCATGTAGATCCATTGGCAACAATCCAAAGCATATATTTCTGTACACAACACACACATTATTAAAGAGAAAGTTGGATACAAATCTATAACTTTCCAATGTACTTTTTATGGCATTCAATTGTAAATTAAACTGAAATTTATGGACAAATATATGATTAATCTTTATGACTAATGAAACAAAAAAGAATTCCTTCCAAAACTTTCTGGCAATCTAAGTTATTGATAGTTACTAGTTATTAGGGGTAGTTGATCCATAAAAAAATTGATTCTAAACTCATGGGGGGGGGGGATTTCCGTCCCTGGGTCGTTATAGAAATTATTACAAAAAAAATTGCCTTCATTTCATAATTGAAATGTAATTAATAACGATTTTTGTTTTAATTCAATAGGCCAGCTGGGAGGCTAGGCTATAATGGAGGGCTTGCTCTCCTCTCTTCCCTCCCTCCCCCCCCCCAGCTCAGAAGCATTGCAGGGAGGGAAGAAGGGAGTGCTTGCTCTCCCTCCTTCCCTCCCCCGCTAAGCCTTGCGGACGCATCTTCCCCTTCCCCTACTAACATCTAAACCACAGCAAGGCTTATCGCGGTATAGATGTTAGCAGGAGAGCAGCTGCATCTCCCCCCTGCTAACATCTAAACTGCAGCAAGGCTTATCGGAGTATAGATGTTAGCAGGGGAGGAGATGCAGACACATCTCCCCCCGCCCTGCTAACATCTAAACCGTGGCAAGGCTTGTCACGTCAGCCCCTCCCCTGCCAAAAGAAATAAATCGGGGCAGTCAAGCCTTGACTGCCCCAGTTTATTTTGTTTGGCAGGGGAGGGGCAGGAGTGGCAGAGAAGGAAGAGGAAACTCGACTCTGATTGGCTAAAGGGAAGCAGGTGGCTCATTCTACCACCTGGTCTCCATTAACCAATGAGAAAATGTGTCAAGTAAGGGCAAAGAAGACATACGAACTAATTATGTGCCCATTACAAAAATGGCGGCGCCCAGGTTCGGTATAGAAATGACACTTTCGGGTTAGGCCCCGAGGGTAAAAAAACTTTGAAATTAATTTTAAATATGAAAAATAACGGATTTCAAAGTATTTTAAACCGGAGATATCCACCCCTAATAGTTACGATGGCTACATTGTAGGGATATAATTCTTCACCAATTTTCTCCTTGAAATAAGCAACAGGTATGCAGGTTTTTTTCTCAGTGAGGTTTTCCAACCATTGACAATTCAGGACCTATTGTTGCAAGAATTAGCATGTGGGATTTTTGCACAGAAAGCTGCATTTTCTACACAAAACTATGCTAATACATGCTAAGAAAATGTTTTCTCAGCAACATGATCAGAATCAAAATGTGCACAAAATAAGACCCCGAAATATATATTTTCTGCACATCTGGAAGGCAGTTTCCTGATTTCTGAGCAAAACAACAACATGGAATTTTTGCACAGAATGAGTCTAGGACTCTCAACCAACATTCAAGAAACAAAGTTTTTCAACCATTTTTGAATACTTTTAAAAATTATTTCCATTCTTACTATATGACACGCCCCAGAAGTGTTGGTGATTGCTGAGTGCAACAACCACAGAAAGGGCAATTTTCGGTTGCAACACCAGTTCCTCAGCAATTTTCTGACAGAGCTGGCCAGCTTCCATCCCACTATATAGAACTATTTCCAGTGGGGCTCCATAGCAAAACTGGTGAGGAACCGACGCATGCCAACATAGCAGTAACACAGGACAGTTCCCATGTTTCATTGGATCAGCAGGGGGAAGCCAAATGGCAGATGTTTACCCCCATGGGATGTGGGGGAGGATGGCAATTCAGCAGCACATCTGATGAATTCACAAATATCCATGTCAATACTGGAATTCATGAGAGGGTCCTGCAATACATTCAACCCTATATATCTAACCTCCATCTGGGCAAGGTCACGCACACCCAGCTGGATGAGCGGAGCATTCCTACACTGCCAATGACTGAATGTCACTAGTTACTTGATCCTGGGTCCATGATCTATGCCAAACATCCTGACAAAGTTGTGAAAAAATGGTAAATATGCATATCATATTTACCAATATGTCATAGAGGGTGGGATGATGCTCAAAGCAAACTGCCTAGATGTGCAGCTTGCTTTCAGATATATTCTTCATAACTGGAATGGAGTAGAAACCAATCTGTATCCCTCACTTTGGGTGGCCAAAGCAACCAGCCAATGAATTCAAATCTTAGTTTGAATCCATTGACTGCCTCTTCCTCTCAACTTCAAGTTACCCTTCATCAGGTGGCAGGGGGCTCTGGAAAGAAGGCAAGCTTTGCAATGCTATAAAAATATTCCAACGTACCATACTCCCACCCACAACCTTGGTCACTAAGTAAACCAGGCATCATGTTTATGAACATTTGTATGGTCACTGAAAGCATGATTCTAGCTAGATTACTTTTCTCTAATCTGGTCAGTCTCTCTCTACCTTTGGATGGCCAATGTGAGTTATTCCTACAGGTAGTTTTGACATGACATAGGATCCAAACAAATAGCAGATAACTGTCATTTTGACAACATAAGAATGGCCCTTTAGATATTGATCAGCTACTGTAGAGCAGAAGCTCTCAGCAATCATTCTCGACTTATCCCTGTTTTAATGCAAGAACTTTCATTAATGAAACATGATGAATCTGTCACTTCACTGCTGGGCTGTCAATTCTTTCAATCCTACTGAGGCCAACAATGTGTCAAATGGGCAGATTACTCAGCAAGAGATGGGCAGACTCAGCCAAAAGATGGACAAATTAAACTCCAGCCTTGTCAAATAAGGGGGAGGGGGGAATCTTCTGTCCACATCATATGCGTGATGTACAAGCTGTGTATAGCACAACTGTTTTCGTTCTTGCTTTTCTACATGAGTGTAATTTTCTTGTCAAGAATTTAGCTTGAAACATTTTAGGAAAGTTTCACATCACCTGACACAGCAATCTTGCCTTGGGTGTTCCAAAATTGTCAACATCTAACAAGCACTCAGGACATCAGGTACCCAGCAGAGTTCAGAATGACAAGAAATGTTTCAGCGAACCTGTCTAAATGGGCAAATTCTTTTAGCACCATTATGTTTATATAGTCACTTCTGAATGAAGAAAATAACCTTCATAAGATGTCTTCCATTTGGAGAAGATAGATACAAATTGTGGAGCTAGAAAATATAACTTTAATAGAGAAAATATTTAGGAAATTATTTTCTTTTAATCAAATAAATAAATATTATTCAACAGATACAACAAAGTTGACTTATCTTATGTTAACCTCCACTCACATTTCAAACTTTTATTCCTACAAGCTTTCAGGAGTGGCATAACAGATAATAGTTCCCCAGTGTTATCCGTTTGCCTGCCAACCAGCCTTCACTTTTGCTCCTTACATTTTATTGCATGGCCTCATCACCCCCTATACTCAAATTCACTCCAGATAGTTCTCTAGCCAATTCATGTGCTTCCTCTCATTCTCCAGCCTTAGCTCAATATATTTCTAAACTTACTGGCTAGGCAATTTTGGAAACAAGAGTTTCAAAGTTTGCTCTAGGCGGTTGGCTTCATCTCAGTGAGTTGTAAGCACAGGCCTGAAACTCCATGTGTGTAATCTTGTGAAGCCGTCAGCAATCACTCTAATCAGAAGTTGAAAGCCAAAGCATGGTGTGACTCCAGTCCTGAACTTCCACCAAAAATGAAAACATCTCCAGTTGTCTAACAGACCTAATGGCATTCATAATCTCCATCCAACTTGGGATGCTTCCTAGCTGGATCAGAAAAGCACCTTGTCTACATTCCAAATATGTTTCCATTCATAGGTGGAAGATATGTAATGCAACTATTACAGACTTTCCCCAGAAATTAAATCAAATCCTTTGTTCTAGTCCTAAAAATAGTATTGTGTTATAATTCTGTATTCTCAAGATGAAGATTTGAGGGTTCAATGAGCCCTCTATCACATCTCTGTTTTTATGCCTTTCACTTTTTGGCACCAACTGAGAGTGTTAACCTGCTACTTTTGGTGAGCAATTTTTAAGACTCCTTCCTTCTCGAACACATGGCAGGCCCCCAACATAGAGCAACAGTATCTGAAGAACCACCATATTTTATCTTAAGGTTGCAATAATAAATCTTCAAGAAAGATATTTGCTGCCGGAGGATATGAAATGCTGAAATGACGATGCCAAAAGGGTGGTGCCATGATCATTGGCAGAAAACCAGAGGACCAGATTGGGACATGAGGAGGGATGATTCAGCCCAAGGTTTGATGTTCCCATGTGTAGTCTGTAGTTAATCCCATTGTTTCATTTTAATTTTAGGGATATATTTGTTTTCAACAGAAACTTTCAACCTATCTGGAGAATTTGCTTTCTTCTGCCAAAATATTTTGGCAGATAAGCCAGGCGTCTAGCACATAACAACAAATGCAATATGTTTTGAGAACTACTCATATGTTGAGATCTATTCATTATGCTGGTGAATGCTGTGCCATGGAAGGGAATGGAGATAGATATTTCTAGCCATGTTATTAATTTTCTGAAATGAAGCATTACTGCTACTGAAAATATTTTTGCTGTTATTAACTTTTCTTCTGAGGGTATTGCCAGCTGTTCTAGTTCTCCAACTCTGCTGCTCCTAGATTCTGAGTATGGAAGAATTTCATGGTCTGCCTACATTAGGTTGCAAGAACCACAGTGCAAAACCAGAAACTGGAAAATTACCTTTTGGGTTACAACTCCCCAAAGCCCCAAGCAAGTGTGGATAATGCTTCTGATCTTGCACAGAGCATGGAGAAATTGGTATAACAGCTTCTAGAATACCCCAGATAGTATGAGCCATCAAGAGAATTTAGGGAGATGCATTTGGGTGTGTATTCTTCCTAATTTAGGCAGTGTTTAATGCAGTTTTGCTTTGTGTGAGCATGTTTTTCCAGAGTGGTGGAATTCAAAGGGATAGCTGTGTTAGTCTATAATACTGTATCAGTAGCAAATGCATTTTGTAACACCATTGATATTAACTGTGAGAAAGAAGTTATGCTTTCACATACCTAGGACTTTATCCCCTTGGTGGTGGGAGAGGGGGTCATATTATTGTGGTGTTTAGTCCTGTAGCATTGCAAAACACATAGTTCTGTTTGGCATTCCTTATCACAGGTTGTTCTTTTTTGCCTTTTTTGTGAAACAATCAATTTTCAGATTTATCACAGCAGTGAGTACAATTCCCACATACTCCATTTTTTAAAATGGAGATTCTATGGAGGAGAACAGAGGCACTGATTTAAAGAGACAGAACTCTGGGGATACTGGTTGGTCTCCAATCTAAGTACTCTCCAATGCAGAAGTCCGAGTTTTAAAAAGCTAGCAGTACAGACAGGAAAAATAAGGATATTTTGAAATGTTGGTATTTCAAATGATTACATTAATTTTAAAAATTACCATGTCATGAAGCAGGTTTTGAGAGAGAAATGGTAATGCTTTGTAGTGGACCGCCCACAGGAACAACCTTTACTAAACTATACTGAAGACATTTGACCACTCTTATCCCACATCTTTTTAGGTGTTTTCTCCAGTTGTATCCCATTTCCTGAGTCTAGAAGATCACCTTTGAGCATCTTCTCTGCCTCCCTTTTTTGGGACTGTTTCAAGTGTTTCCCTGATGGAGCTGATAGAAAGTTCCCCTATGCAAAGGTCTCAATCATAAATTGTACCCTCAATGGATTCTAAGTGTTTAAAATTGAGGGGTGCAATTTGGAATAAAGTCCTAAGGGTGCATCTACAAAGTAGAATTATTGCATTTTGACACCACCTTGACTTCCATGGCTCAATACTATGGAATCATGGGAATAGTAGTTTTATAAGGTCTTTAGTCTTCTCTACCAAAGCATAGAGTCACAGCAGTCAAAGTGTTGCCAAATTGCAGTCATTCTAAAGTATAGATATGTACTATGACTTATTTCACTTTGGCTCCATCTACACAACTACTAAAATCCAGCTTGAAGTCTACAAAATTATTTCCCCAATGCAACCTACAATTCACATCCAGCCAGAAACTGCATAAAACACTGGAAAATTTGGATCAAGGCATAAAATCCACCTCATCTTATCAGGGTGTAAACCATGGAGTGCTACAAATCAGAAGTAGCATGTGGAACACTTATCAGGACAAAGTTAACGCTTCAGAAGTCACAGGGAGAACTCAGATACAATGCTCAAAGTAGAGGTAAACAAATGACCCCCTCCCCCGTAAAGCCGAGCATTCCCATTGGAATGCTCAGTTTCAATGCCTTGTCTTGCCCTGCTGCAAGCAAACACTGATCAGAAATTTTCAAGCAGCCTTTCTCATTGGAGGAGTAAAAAGAAGAGGACTTAGGGTTGGCCAGAACTGGTTGATGGAACATGACAAGGGTCAGCATGTCATGTGATCATTCTTGCCAGGAGATCAGGTCACTCACAGTTGACTCTTTAATTTTAAATTCACTGTCAATATTTTTAAAGGAAATATTTATGCAGAAAATTGCAGATGAGTATATTAGTATACTGTATCAGTATTATTGCACTTCTGCATAACAGAATGCTAAAGCCATCTTCATTGGAATATATATAGCACCGGGAATGTGACGCAGCTGGCTTGGTGTCAGCTGCATAAGATCTCTACTGACAAGAAGGTCATGAGTTCGAGGCCTGCCCGGATCAAGGTGGGCTCTCGACCTATGGTGTAGTCTGTTGTCACCTTTGCAACCCGAAAGACAGTTGCATCTGTCAGATAGGAAATTAAGGTACCATTCAGTGGGGAGGCTAAATTTAACAGATTTACGAGGCCATAAACAAGATCTCCAGGAAACATGCTGAGGAATGAAGGAGTGTGACAGCTCCCCTGGTGGCCAGATGTTAAATTGCCTCTGTCTGTCTTGTGTATTTTGTGTGTCTAAATGTAATGTGTACATTGTAATCCGTCCTGAGTCCCCTGCGGGGTGAGAAGGGCGGAATATATATATATATATATATATATATATATATATATATATGCATGATGGGATTGGGTTACCATTTAGCTACCAATAATACAAATGGGAGTTTTCCAACAGCAAGCTCACATCAAGCCGAATTCACCCAAGGGACACGTATAACCACTTTAGATGAACTCATGCTATGCGTGGCACAAATGAGGCAAACAAGGTCTATGGGGACCAGGAAACTATGGGGTGAATAAGGATTTTTTTCTTCGGGTTTAGGCAGGCCCTATGTTATAGGTTCCCTTCACCTTCATTTAATTGCCAATTCCTGTTTCAATTCTCTGTCAACTAGAATACTTTTTTAAAAGTCAGCATGTATTTTTAACCAATTTAACAATGCCTCTGGGTTTCATAGATCACTACCTCCTTGAAATTATTTTCTCTGCATCTGAGATCACATCAAGGTTCTTCCTCACCGTCCCTTTGTTCAGGGCTGATGTGTGGCCTACCTGGCAATAGACTCATAAATCATGTGGCATAAAATCTTCCTTTTTCTCACTCACTCTCCCCTTCTCCCCACCACTTCTCATCTTGATGTAGTTGGATGCAATGTAGGGTGTAATGACTGTCTTCTTTCCAGAGCCTGAATTCATAGACTCAAGTTAAGTTAAAAACTATGGAGAGATGAGATACAAGGACACATAAGTAATAGTACTGAACTCCTGTGGGAATAACAATTGCAAGAAGAAAGATATTGGAAATAAACTTTACATAATAGCCACATAGATTTTTATTTTGAAATAAATTTGGTTTTTGTGCATGCCATACAACATGAATGAATTGGATTACAATTCCCCCCCGTCCTTAGTGTGCTGGGGACGACAGAAATTCCAATCCAACACATGTATAGGGGTACCGGTTGGGAAAGGCCAGTTTGACATGGACATGAGTTGAGATTTTTCAGCTGCTAATAGGAAAAAGAGGGGTTGTGTTTGAAGGGAAGAATTATGCACAAAAAGGATTCTGATTTTTCAGTGTACGTTCTCACAGCTGGATTTCATTTGTCAGAGGATTTGGAGACACTGGGAATATTAAGAAGCCTAAAGCAGTTGTTCCAAAATCCTTGACTTGAGCTAAGAGGTTTCAAACAACCTCATTCTGCTTGGAATGTTTTGCAGTTCCAGAAGTATAATATTTTTTCAAGAAATAACAACTTAGCTCTACTTGTGAATCAAAACAACCTTAAAAGTATATTTTCCTTGCCTTTTACAGTTCAGAAATAAAACAGTCCAGTACATTACATTCCCCCACTCAAATACTTTCCAAATATCTTAGAATATAACTTCTTGTTCTATCCATCTTTTGTGGGGAGATAATTTTCCTATGACAAAATAATTGTTGCTATTATGAGCAGTTCCACATGCCACCCTCACTGAGGGTTTCAGTGTTGGCCAGCTTTTGGACTTCTCTATAATCCTCCTGGCAGCTTTCACTGACAAGGATTAGATGGTCAGGGCCATTAACCCACAGTCAAGGGCACTGCTCCTCGTATTAGATTTTTCCCTCTTTAATCAGACACCTTTGATACAGAACCCTGTTTCTTGGCAAACAACTTGCCAGAAGTGTGACATGTATTTGCCATAAACAATTATGGAGAATGCAGTTTGCTTCAGTGAGAAAAACTGCTCAGCAAATTAAAGAGTTGCCAGAGAAGGACAGCTGTACAGAATATAGATAGATAGATAGATAGATAGATAGATAGATAGTTATTTTGGTGTATAATTATAGTCTTCAGTAATCTGCATATTAAATTTAAATCTTAATCCCCATAACAGGACTGACCCCTATCTTCTTAAAGTGTTTGCTTCAGTTCATGGTAGAAAGGCGCCCCTTATTGTTTACTTATATTTATGATATAACTCCAGGGAAGTGAGAATCTCCTAGCATTTATCACGTAAGGCTGGTAGAATGATATTTCCATTGGATAATGGTGTCTTTGGTCATTACCCACCACATGGCACTGTGTTCATCCTGTAGTGCTTTGTATCCCACCTATTCCTGAAGTGACACTTTTAATTCATGGGTAAAACCTATTGATACCTCCTATTCACGTTGCTTTTCATAATGGATTTACATGTGAAAAGTTCCTCCTGCTGTGTTCCACAATCAAATCATGTGATTGGGTCTGATTATATAGTACAATGACCTGGGTCCACCAACCTCTCCCTCTCTCTCCTTCTGACAAAGAATGACTGACACCGCTTCTTTGGTAAAGCATAGAAGGATGCACCCAACTATTTTCCCTCACTACCACCAAAGACATAATGACAGTAATTCCTCATTGGAAATAAATTTCCTCATTGATTCTTTGGCAGGATGCAGAAGAATGAACTTGGTTCTCCCCATCCCTGCCACCAAGGAAGCAATAACAGGATTTCCCTCGTAGCCAAAGGCTACAGAGGGAGAGTATTTTGCCCCCTCCCACGGAGAAAGAGGAGGTTCTTGGATCCTCTGGGAGGCAGGGGGCGTGGCCTCCCTTCAGGAAGGCCCACCCCCTGAAGAGCTCAGTTGGAGCTCGGCCATCGGAGGAGACGGTCGACCCACCACTCCCCCGCCCTTTAGCAGTAAAGAATTTTTGATCGCTCTTTAACTAAGAGGATCGGGTGAGGAATTTTCTCCCCTGCCACCTTAACTGTGGAGGGGAGTTTTTTGCCTACCCCTTTACAGTGTAGGGGCTAACAAGGGGAGCGGTATGTATTAAATAGGCTTAGCGGAAAATAGCTAGGGAAAGCCCATTGTCGGTGTGCACCTAAGGCACCTCCTTCCGGGGTGAGGGCCATTAAGTTAACATTCACCTCAAAGTTCAAGTTGAGGGGTTAACAAAGTGTAATGGCCTTGGAATGAAAGAGGCTGATCTCAAGATCTCGAGTACAGACCTCTCATTCATTTCCCGAAAAGGGGTTGCCCTGGTTGGATAATCAGGGAATCCAGGTGTTTCGCCCAAAAATTGATATCGTTAGCCGAGGGGGCATGATACCCCGGCTAGAATACACCTTGATTCCTGACACCTTCTGAGTTAGACTTAAGGAAATTTAAATAGGTAACTTTAAATAAAAGTTGCTCAATTTGAACCCAATACTTTGTGTGTCGTCTCTTTTGTTCAGGGGGTTGGAGGGCAAAAGCCCTTCCTCATTGGAGCAACTTCTCATCATAAGGAAAGACTCTGATTGCTTCTTTGTCAAGACATAGAGCGACACCCCCACCTCATCTTGCCCCCCAGAAGCAATGACAGTCCTTACCATCTGGAGAGATTTCTCCTTATAATAAAGGATTCGCCTTGGTGAGGAGAAAGGTTCTCCCACAACCTCAACAAAGAAGCAATAACAGTCTTCCAGGGAAACTTCTCATGAGGAAGGACTCTCATTCCTTATTTGGTATAGCACAGAGGGATGCACCCAGTTCTCCCCATTCCCTTGAAGCAATTACAGTCATTTCTTGCTGTGGAGAAATCTACTGGCAAGTGAGTATTTTCATTGCTTCTTTGTCAAGGTGCAGAAGAATGTGTCCTTCTCCTCATAAGAAAATATTATTTTATGGTGTACACACCCAACACTCCTCATCCCATTGAAGAAGCAATGACAATGCTTCCTTGCTGGAGAAAGGGACACATGTGCAGAGTAGAGCATGCAAGGGTTAGAAGCCAACATTTTAGAGGCAGTGCAGATTATGAACTATGCATCACTAAAGAAGCACTAAAGCACCAATGCAGAGTAAGTGTGAGAAATATTGATTCAAAATTTATATGCTTCCATAATTAAACTAATGTGATTGCGGCGGGACAGCAGGGTCATGTGATAACGTCCTCTGTCAATGAATTTCTCCCAATGCCACCTGTACTTTTCTGAAACATGTTTCAGATCATGCAATGAGATATTTGTTTTCTCCTTGCTCTAAAATTCATGCAAATTTATAACACATTTTCCCAATCAGCACATTAATTTGCACAGTTTGCCTTATTTGTCTGCATTTAGAACAATGTTTCAATATTTGATAATGCTATTGTAACTAATGTTATTTTAATCTGTGCTTTGTGTATGTTTTTCTCTTTTTATTATATTGTATCCCCTACAGCATTGAATCGTTGCCATGTTAGCCGCTCTGAGTCCCCCTGCGGGGGTGAGAAGAGCGGGGTAAAATGATGTAAATAAAATAAAAATAAATAAAATGGTTCAAGGTGACATGCACATTTTTTTGAACAAACACACCAGGGTACTTGTCCTATAAGGACCACACACAATAGTGCTGAACTACAATGTTAATGGAAAAGCATAGAAGTCTGGACTATCAATACCCATGAAGGTGTAGGCTATCTCCCACGGGGCCAGGAGAAAGCACCATAGGGGCTGTGTGCGGCCTCCTCAGTTCACTCACTAGAGCGATACTCCGCTGAGCCAGGCTCAATGGTTCCACTTCCCCATTGAGCCTGGCTCAGCGGAGTATCACTCTAGTGAGTGAACTGAGGAGGCCGCACACAGCCCCTATGGTGCTTTCTCCTGGCCCCGTGGGAGATAGCCTACACCTTCATGGGTATTGATAGTCCAGACTTCTATGCTTTTCCATTAACATTGTAGTTCAGCACTATTGTGTATGCACATTTTTTTGTCATTATCAGATCTTGGGTACAAAATCCAATTTTCACCAAGACTGTGAGCATAAAAAATTATTTCAATCCATGTATACATTTTCCCAGGGATCAAAACTATGGAAGTCAAAGTGTCTTACTTTAAAATACATAACAGTATCTTTGAATATGTCCTTTAGTGAACATCTCTGCTATAATCCCATCCTATTGAGAAGTGAAATTTATAATTTTGCCATATATTTTGTTGTACCATTTGAATTTTCTGTCAGTAATGTCTATTAGCTCACCAAAGTACAAACTCGAGGAGGGGCGCCTGTGTGTGTTCTTCTGAGAATTATAAATATTTTCTCACATATATTTTGCTGATTCCTTGCCCTTTGTTGTCGCCCATCCAATATTATAGTCTGTTGAATGCCCTCTAATGTGTGGCTCGCCAGCTTTCTTTATATAAATGAAAGGGAAAATGATCCACACACTTTTAGCAGGAAGCTTCTGCAAGAGAGAATTGCTGGAAGCAGCTAAGTGTATGAACTGCATGAACCCCTTTCTTCACTCCTAGACTTTAGTGAGGTGTTAATGGCCACACTTGGTCAGGACCATTTAAATATTAATATGACTAAAGGAGGCAGCCTTGCACATTTTTGTGGGAATAAAAAGACACTGTTCAACCCTTCAGCTGCTGCTAAAGCATACAGATGTTTCTGATGCAGCTTTCAATAGTGGAACCATTAACATACTAAGGAAGGTATGCTGTTGGAGTTAGGGGAACAGCTCTGAAATGACTGTTGTCCTTCCTTCACAACTGGGGACAGCGAGTGGAAAGGGGGGGGTTGACCTCCGAGAGGGCTCCTCTAAATTGCGGTGTCCCTCAAGGAGCTATACTCTCCTTATACCACTTGCTAAGCTGGTTTGAAGTTTTGGGATGAAATGTTATCAGTACGCTGATGACACCCAGCTTGTTCTGAAGATGGAAGGCCGACCAGACACCGTACCTTCTTGTTTCCATCAGTGTCTTGAGGCCGTCACTGGATGGCTGCGTGCCAGCAGATTGAGGGTGAATCCAGCTAAGACGGAGATACTGTGGCTGGGTCAACCCGATGGTGATGTGGTCCGGCTGCCTGCTCTGGATGGTGTGGCACTCTGCCCGTCATCGTTAGTAAAAAGTCTTGGAGTTGTTTTCGATCCCTTGCTGTCAATGGAGGCCCAGGCCTCCACTGTCACCAAAACCGCATTTTTCCATCTGCAGCAGGCCAGGCGGCTGGCCCCTTACCTATCCAGAGATGGCCTAGCCAAAGTGATCCAAGCCACAGTCATCTTAAGATTAGACTACTGTAACGCCCTTTACATGGGCCTACCCTTGTCCTTGATCCGGAAATTTAAGCTCATTCAGAATGCCGCTGCTCGACTCCTCGCTGGAGTGCCAGTGAGGAGTCACATTACTCCCATCTTACAGCAGCTTCATTGGCTTCCTGTTGAGCACTGGATCCCTTTCAATGTGATGGTGCTAACCTTTAAGGCCTTACATGGCCTGGGGCCGACGTACCTAAGGGACCGCCTTATCCCCTATCCCCAGAGATCGCTCCATTCTGAAGATCTAAATCTCCTCGAAATGCCTAGTCTTAGGACCATTTGTCTGGCTTCCACCTGGCATAGGGCCTTCTCTGTGGCGGCCCCGAACATTTGGAACACATTGCCAGCTGAAGTGTGTGCCCTGCAAGAGTTGTCCTCCTTCCGCAGGGCCTGGAAAACCCATCTCTTCAAGCTGGCATTCGACTGCTGATTTGGTTCTACCATTCTGCTAGTTTAATGTAGTTTAATTTTAGATTAGTTAATTACCTCTTGTTTTATCTGTTTTATGCTGTTTCTAGTTATGCTGTTTTTGTAAGCCGCTCCGAGCCCCCGGGGAGTGGTGGCATACAAGAATGAATAATAAATAAATAAATAAATAAGCATAAAATTGGGATTGCATTGGCGCCTTCTGCCAATGTAATGGGCCTTAACAATAGAATCATAAAGTTGGAAGAGACCTCATGGGTCATCCAGTCCAACACCCTGCCAAGAAGCAGAAAAATTGCATTGAAAGCACCCCCGACAGATAGCCATCCAACCTCTGTTTAAAAGCCTCCAAAGAAGAAGCCTCCACCACACTCCGGGGCAGATAGTTGCACTGCCAAACAGCTCTCACAGGGGACAGGAAATTTGAGAAGCATGTAAAGGCTAGCTCAGATTTCAGGGTCAAAAGCTAAAACCCAATAAATGACTCCCTTGTCATGCCTGGTGATGTTATGAACAGCATCTCAGTTATGTACATTGTGCTGCTTATAGTGCTCCGAGAATGCCATAGAAATAAAAAGAAACAGCTCCAACAAAATGAAGACAACACACAAAATTTTCAACGCAGTATTCTTGCCCTGAGATTCCTCTCTTTCACTCTTATGACTGAAAAAGCAGGGCCAAATCCTGGGATTCAGAACCACATCAAATCTAGGAAACCTATGCCTCTGTTGTGCCACCTCCAAAGAAAGGCAATTTATTTCCTGTGGACCACAGCACACTGGCCAAGGAATGTTTCGCCATCCTGCACAACTTTTGTTCCAGCATAAATGTAAGATGTTTAGTAGTTCTTTATTTTGTTTTTTTTAAGCAAGAGAACATGAATTAAAATGCTAATTCTGATAGGTCAAGATCGAATGCATTCCAAGTGGAGAGTTTGAAAGGGAACATCGAATAAATATTAAAGGACAATATCATGCAAATTACCTGCGGGCGAGTAAAGCTAATAACTGAACCAATTGAGTGTGGATAATGGCTGATAAAATATTCAGAAGGTATTAATTGTCACCCAGTCTATATCAGGATGGTCTGGGACAAGCAGCAGGGTGGATTAATCATTATGCTAAGTATGCCATTGAGGACTGTCCCAGCCAAATTGGGGTCCTGAGGATAATACAATTAGTGGAGGAGAGGGACGACACAGGAATACAAATTTCAAAGATAATCCAAATTATAGGATTTCTATCACCTAGAGACAACTAAATGCAGCACCAGCTTTTCTGGAAGATGACAAACCCTGGAAGGAAGGTCAGCAGTTGACTCTAAATGTAGCTAAGCTTTTAAAAAATTACTTCTATGGATGGCATCTTTCTAAAATTGCAAGCCATCATGACCAGTGACCATGCTAGTTGTGGGAATCTTGGAGCTGTTCTACCACAAAGTAACTTTTCTACCTTTGAAAGGTAGGTATTGCATGTCAGATTTGCAATTGTATTCTGTATTATTTTTTACATCACTGACTGATCTCAGAATTCACAATCAGTGCTAGTTAAGAAGGTGCATGCATTCCAAAGATGACTTTTCCTTTGTTTTCTTCTCAAATATTTGCAATGGACTATAGTGTGACTTACATCAGTGTTTCTCAACCTGGGGGTCGGGACCCCTGGAGGGGTCGCGAATGGGTGCCAGAGGGGTCGCCAAAGACCATCGGAAAATGAAGACCATCAGGGGGTTCTGTGTGGGGAGTTTGGCCCAATTTTATTGTTTGTGGGTTTCAGAATGCTCTTTGATTGTAAGTGAACTATAAATCCCAGCAACTACAACTCCCAAATGGCAAAATCATTTCTCCCTCCCAATCCCACAAGTATTCAAAATTTGGCGTATTGGGTATTTGTGCCAAATTGGGCGTATTGGGTATTTGTGACAATACATCCTGCATATCAGACATTTACATTACGATTCATAACAGTAGCAAAATTATAGTTACAAAGTAGCAACGAAAATAATGTTATGGTTGGGGGTCTCCACGACATGAGGAACTGTGTTAAGGGGTCGTGGCATTAGGAAGGTTGAGAACCACTGATTTACATCATCAGTACTTCTTGAAGGCTTCCCTGTATCAACAAAATCCACTGTACTTAGAAAACTATACACCTAGTTTAAGCTTTTTTATGGTGTGCTACTTTTTAATGTACAGAGATCTTTCACTTTCAAAGCACAGTAGAACCCCAAAAGACATCCCACCACACACAAACACAAGATGCTTTCTGGGTAGGAAATGGGCCTTGGTTAACAATCAATCCCAAAAAATTACTGCTGCACTGAGATCTCCTGAACTGCAGAGAACAGAAGTTATCCCTTCTGAGTCTTTTTCAGAGGAGAAGAGGGGGGTGATCTGTTTTGGTAAATATTCAGACTTCTCAGCAATTATTGATAGTTTGGGCTTTGGCCACCAGGTCTGCCATAGGCTACATGCAATCAAAGATGAAACTGAAATGACAGCACCTTGTCAGTGATATATTCACGCATAAGTCTTACATGTCTTTTTCTATTTGTCATGGAAGTTGGTAATGTCCTACTCACTTTACCACAACCAATCCACTCCATTGGAGTCAACACTTAATGACAGCATCCTCCCCCCACCTCCAGTAATTCAGTGGATCTCAGAGAATGATGTCATGAGGCTAAGGCTACTAGGCCAGATAAATATTTCCTCCACTGAGACTTCTGGAGGAATTCTCAGAAATGATGTTCAGGCAGAGCATCCAAAAATACAAACAGGATATTTAATTGAGCAGTCATCTCACAGCAAACAGACAGTGAAGTGTTGTGACTGCAAAAGGATTCTTGAGCTTAGGACGCAAAGATGCGAAGTTCAATCTTCAAAGTTTCAAAAGGTTTATTTAAAAATATATAAGAAATTCATTTCTTGATAGAAAAGAATTGGGTCTAAGCTTCTCTTTAACTCAATTACTTCTAAGGTTCAAAAGAGAGGGGGGGGGACCTCCAAACACTGCGTTTATTCAAACACAGAGTGTAGAAAGCGGTCTGCATGCAAAGATGGGAAGAAGAACATGAGGTTTTGGTTAGAAAGTGGGAGGAGTAAGAGAGAGACAGAACAAATAGATGCATTAACACTCAGGACATGATGGGGGGCGGTGGGGGGAATTGCTTCAGCCTATCCTAATGCTAATTGTTCCTTATTGAGGACTGTAGACTTGAGCAGTGTGAGGTTGACTTCCAACACACACCAACAGTGACTGGAGTATATATCAGCTAAATAGTGAATCTGAAAGAAGTTAAAAGTGTAGTTCCACCTATAGAATATTTATGTAAGGCTATTTATTACAGGATCTTGGCAACCATGTGCTACATTACTCCAAACTTATTAGACAAGTTTCTTCTTCTGAAGGAATAAGGCTTATACATCATTTATATGCAAGGGTCCCATGAGGTAGTATAATGACTGATTGGTGATTTAAAATAGAATCTTCTTTTTGAAATAGAATCTTCCCAAATCCAGGGAATTCAGAAATATAAATTTTTGATTTTCCCATTGACCTACTTTGGCACTCTAAACAAATCTATATTTTGGGGACCTTTTTTTTACATGAGTGAATAAAGCTTGGAGATATGTTGTTCCACTGGAGCAAATGACCCTGTCAAAATGTAGACAGGTTGTCACTTTAAAATGTGCTTAAATTACATGCATTACCTTGAATCGCCTTTAAATATGCTTTTCCAAATGGAGAAGCCCACTGCAAATCCATTTTATAGCACATACAGTCAGTTGAGTCTCAAGCCTCCCACTTCATGCTGTGTTCTGTACTCCAGTATCTATGATGCATGCCTGCTCTATGTGCAGTAAGACTGTGTAACTCTCTCTCACCCAAGAACCATCTACTTGGTTCAGCATTCAAATACAGCTGATTTAAAGGGCCAAAGATCAGAGGTAATGGTCAATAGTAGAAAGACATCATTATGGATACTGAGTCCTTTTGGTTTGTCCAAACTAGAGTAGACATTACCAATTAATTGCTGAATCAATACCTCAACAGGTGAGTCAACACATAAGTAAATATTCTTAGTACAATGGTTAATCCTTATATATAAATATATAATTATAATTATGAATATATAAATATGAAACATAGCATGAGGTGAAAATCTCACCCCAAACTAGACAGTTTGCCACGTAATGATTTATACTTCCCAAAGTGTGTCCGTACCTTGACTGCAGAGTATGACTGCACAGCTTCCAGAACAGACCAGATCTGATGCCTTCTAGTTTGTTAGACCATGAACCTGAGCAGGCATCACCAGGAGAACCTCTCAGATACAGGAGAAGACCACATGGCCCCCTCCAGAATGGTCCCAGCCTAAGCCTAGTCCTTATGCTCTGCTGGGAAATCCTTGCCAATAAATGCCAGTAGCAGAAACCGCTCAAATTGTAGTGTGTCTCTCTGGGGCAAAGGCATAGAAATGGGAGCCCTGTTATCCTCTGGTAAAGGGGAGGGAGTAAGGAAAGAAAAGCCTAATACCCCATTAGGAACCTGCCTCCTACCTCATGCTGAAGGAAAGAGCACAGCAGGGGTTGGGGCAGCCTCAAATAACCTGCAGCTCTCCCCCTGTCAACTGCCCCCACCAAGTCTGGTCTCCTTGAGGGCCTTCAAATCCCCCCATGCCTTAGGATTTGCCTGCCAGTTATGAGTGGGCCGACTTGGTTGCTTCCACTATATCAGCTACTGCTGCAAATAATGACAGTGTGAATAAATTGCCAAAGTTTGCTTGAGATAGTGCTTGCAGTTCTGGGGGGATTCATTTAAGTTTTGTTTCTCATAACTTTTGCATGGGGATTTGGTAAATCAGTTAAATTTTACAAGTAAACCAATTTATTTTAACTGAAAAATGGGGGGTTGAACTTCCAAGCCCTGCTCCCTTGGCTACAGCCTTGCCTGGCCCTACCTGGCGAGGAAAAGACTCTCCCACTTCCACTCGTCTTTATCCTGCTGAGTTAACTCAGTGCTTTTACTCCTTGACTTGGTTTGCAGAAAATGAAGTAAGCCAAAGATGAATAGGTAAAAATGGGAGAAAGAAACAGAAACCAGGACATTTAAATATCACTGACCAAGTGGCACAGTAGAAGATTAACTGAAGGACTAGAGGGCAAAATATATCTAGTTTAGTACTCAACTGCAAGAGTGGTCAATGGTGGTGGGCCTGGAGAGGTTGGTCCCTGCGAACCTCCAAGGACCTTCTGGACTACCAAAAACAACCAAAACAATGGCAATCTCAGAGGTAGCCATAAGTCTATTACTTGTTTCAGAAAAACTGTATTTTTGTTTATTCTTCTGGAATGTGTCATCTCTTTAAGAACAGCCTGCTGATCTCATAAAAATTAACCATGAACTATATAAATATCATATGACAATTGTCCGATTTGAAACAATTTCTATCCCAATGGCTACAACCTATAAGGGAACATGCATGACTTGGTTTCCAAACACATTATTTCTTCATTGACTGTACCTCATCTTGGATTGTTTTGGTGAAAACAAACATTGTATTTCAATCAACATGAATCAAATCTGAATCCTGTTTTCAGGATAAGGATTATCAGCTCAAATAATATTGGGACCTCAATCCAATCTCTTTCATCCCATTTTAAAAACAAGTTCAGCCATTAGGCACCTTTGAGATCTTCACATACAGCACAGGATATAAATATTTTAATAAATAAGTTGGAAATAATAAATGAAATTAACCATAAAGAGGCAGCATTATGCAAGTAACAGTTTGTCACCTGTTTGAAAAAATCTGGATAGTGAGAGGGGTTTTTTCTTCTTACAAGCGGATATTTGAAAAGAGCAGGGCTACTTCATTTTTCTGCATACCCCTTTAGTTGATTTATTTTTGCATTTTGATTCACTGAATCTATTGGGTTCAACCTCAGTTTCAGATTTCCCTGCTGAATACACCGAACTATCAACGTCCCTTCAGATCTTTCCACAAAGACTTCCCAAGTAGCATGATTTTGATTTTGAGAGTTTATAATCCTATATTTAGTTTAGAGGCCTACGTAAAGTGCAGGTAGGTTTGAATTTAGTTTATACACATATTTTTATCGACATGGGTGGATGCCTTTTAGAATTTCTGCCTAGCATCCAAAATACTTTGGCTTCTTTACAAGTAACCTAGCTGCAGTGTGTTTTTCCTGGGCATTTCCCTTTTCCAATTACTTTTCCAATTACCCCACTAAAATCCTCATCATTTTTCATGCTTGACAATGATTACTACACAAGTATGTCAGTTTTAAAAGGCGCTTGTACATTCACTTTTAAATCCATTCCACTGGCAAGAAGGCAATACTTTTCAAAGTGAAAAGTCAGAACCGTTTTTCTCACCTCCTTGTTACAAACTATCTGAATTGGCAAACAATATAATAAACCCGGGGGAAAATTCACAGCAGGAAATCCCTTGTCAGAAAAAAATCCTACCCTAAGCAGACAATCAGCCTGTCCAGACTTTTTTACATTAAAAACAAATGTTTCATACTACTGAAAACATTTCAGCAACTGGTTCTGAGGCCTTATCAAGACATAATTTTTAACAGATGCCAGTTTGCCTTCCAGACACAAGTTTCCAGTCACTCCTTTTGATTGTCCCAAGCGACTAACTTCACAAGCGAACTAAAATCAGCTCAAACACAATTCATTTTTCCATTCCTTTAAATGCTAGAAAACTGATACAGACTAACAAAGATGGGGTTTAATACAGCATAGTTTTATGATGTGCGGCATTTTGTTTCAAATGTACACATAGGCGATTCAAATACTTTTTGAAATGCCTCTTTTATGTATGTGATGGGGTGTGTGTGTAAAGTACTGCATTCAAATCAGACATGCTGCTTCTAAGGTGGAAAGAGTTCAAACTGCTGCTAAAATGTAGAATTCAAAAATGAAGCTAAAGATTCATTGGTGCCCATCTGATGTTGCCTTGTGTCAACTTGCCCACTCCTTTAATGTGCCAGAAACTATTTAAATTCTCTTAAGATCCATTAAAATGAATGTAACAAGTCAGGTGAATATTAGCGATCCCTTTCATTCAACAATTCTGACAAATAGGAGAGCTTTAGTGCAGAAATTCATTCAATACACATAGTTATTTCCCCCCCAGCAAATATTTAATAAAGATAAATGCATGTGACTTACATTTCAAAATGGTTATTTGTGTGTGTGTGTGTGTGTAAAAATTTTATTGGGTCAATTTCAAAATATACATTAATAAACATTCTTACTATCTATGGTCTGGGGAAGGAAGGTCCAAGGGTATGTTTTGGGTTATATGGATAGGTTGTCTAGGGGACTTTCTATGGGATGGCTAAGATGGGAATATGCAGGAATGACCTTAGGAAACTAGGATAAGGGTAGGAACATAACAATAGCTGTCCTAGATCAGACTGGCACTCTGTTTCCACAGCAGCTAGCCATGTGGTTATGGAGACTTATATTATTAGAATATTTATATTATTAGAATGAGAAATAGTTTATCATAGCCATCACTGATACTAAGTTTGCTACCTCAGACTTCCTATCATATCCCAATTGTATGGAAGAGCGGGAGACAGCTTCACACAATTTTGGCAAGTTTATGGATAAGGTGGATTTTTGAAAATGTCTCCAATATTTGAAATATATATCTAAGTGGACTCATAATTTCATTGTCTAAAATGTTATTTTTCCATTTGAAGGGCAAAGGTGGTGGCAAACAATGTGTTTAAAATTGGGATTGAATCCTGAATCCTAAACTGAGTTGGTCTGATTTGAGGTATATTGAGATTTCTCTAACATAGAGTGGGGCTCTTTGAAGGCTGACTGAATCCAAATCAAAACTTTGTTGCCAACACAAATTCAGACAAACAGAGAACCCAGGGCCTCATCACAAAAGCCAGGCAAAGCATCCTGCTTTGTCTGGCTTCAGGAAGAAAAGAGAGTGGCTCAATTGAAGCCAGCACAACATGGGAAGCCTCCCATGTTATGGGGGAAGCATTCAGCAACACTTTACCTCCGCCAGAAGTCACACAATGACCTGCATGGGACTCCATCCAGAAAATAGGGTGAAAGTTTCCTAGGATGCTTTTTTTGGTGAGTGTGATGAGGTCGCTAGTCTCTGTGTTGGCATAAAGAATGCCAATGACTTATAGTAGGAAGAAATACCTCAGAACTATTTCAGTTGTTAGTGCTCTTTGCTAGTTCTCTTCCCCAGGAGTGGGGATGTGGATAAAAGGTTTTCTAGTATCTATATGATAATGTATTACTGAAAACCTGCTCAGAAAATACTGGATATGGAAACCCTCTAACCTTGCCACTGTGTGCTCTACTTCCGCCATATTTTCATAATCACTGAATGCAACAACATTTTTCTGGAATTACCTGAATGGTAAATGCAGCTCTTGCACAAAATCACCTGTACCTGGTCTTCTGAACAGTGGCATGCTAAATTTGCCATACTTGTTCTCTTTAAAATGGGCAACTAGCCCATCAAATTTAATCAAACTCCATCAATAATTTTTTTAAAGTTTTTGAGAGTTTCCTTTTTGGAAAAATAATGAAATATATGATCCCCTTATCTGTGGAATTGATACGTGCAGTTTCACTTATCCACAGTTCCACTTATTCATTTAGGGCCTCGTGCACAGAATCATACATTCATAGAATAGAGTTGCAAGAGACCACATGGACCATCAGGTCCAACCTCCTGCTTTAGCAAAGGCTTTCAGCAGTCCTCCTGTCAGAAATTGCTAAGGAACAATATCATCTGTGCGTGATTTCTTGAGAGCATCATCTATCAGACTGGAAATGTTGAAGAAAAATATGAAAGATTGTTTCCTTGAATCAAGAGCAAATAACCTGTTGCTACTTTATGAAACCCATTGGGTTGAGCAACATGATACAGTTTTATGTTTTGTTCAACTGTACAGTATGGTGGTAAGAACACTTGAAGAAGTAAAAGAGGGTCCTCTAGAAAACAGTGTGACTTCTTCCCAAGATGGATACCTTCTTTTAGCTGTTCCAAATGCTGAATTTGTAGCAACCATACATTTCCTAAGAAAGCTTCTATTATCATCCCTTCACCTTAGCAAAACATTACAAAGAGTAGATATGGATATTTTCTGTAATCTGCAAAATGTCAGCAGTCCTTTAGAAAAGGCCAGGGAGATTAGGCTAGCCCCTACACTGTCCACAGGGACTTCAAAACCTTGATGTTCCAGTGTGCATTTGATGATGGCTAGACCCTTGTTTATGAACGCTCAGCCCTAATTGACAGCGAGATTGTGCCCAGCACTTTACCCCCAGCCCTAGCCCTATAGTCTGTTTTTTGCACAAGCCCATGCCCAGTTCTCGCTAATTCTGATTATGTCTACTATATTTCATGTCATTGGTTGTCGAGGTTTACTTTTTATAATTTTAATGATGTTTTGATACCCTGCTGTTGTTAATTGTTTAATTGGATTGTGATATATTATTATGGGTTTTTATTATGTCTTACTTGGTAAACTTTGTTGTTTTCTCAGGGCTTGGTCCCGCATGTAAGCCGCCCCGAGTCCCTTCAGGGAGATGGTGGTGAGGTATAAAAATAAAGTTGTTATTATTATTATCATCATCATCAGGGAAAGACATTTTTCTAAATCACCAAACCAAGTTTTGAACTGCATCTTATGGCTGATTGACACCTACTTGTTAACATAAAATGCTCAACTATAGATTTCACATCAGATGCTACTGAGATTGAAATGTGTAATTTCTTTCTTAACTTCATGAATTCTATTTTCAATCTATTGTTGCATATACTTGTAGCTATTTCATGAGCATTCAGTTGATAAATATTCACAAAGATATTCTACAACGCTATTGTTCTATTTTGGCTGCCCCAAACTTTCTCTCTCTCCAGAATGCAAGGGGGAAACAATGCCCCTCCATACCCTTACAGAAGTTGTAATTGTAATTATTTTCCTGCAACTTTTAGCCATTCAGCTTGCTCTATTCTTTTCAATGTGATTTCGCTTT
The DNA here is from genome assembly GCA_030556195.1 of Anolis apletophallus. Taxonomy (NCBI): domain Eukaryota; kingdom Metazoa; phylum Chordata; class Lepidosauria; order Squamata; family Anolidae; genus Anolis; species Anolis apletophallus. The sequence continues at coordinate 30,008,083 of JARBWK010000012.1, read as the reverse complement.
TATATCAAGCTATTACTAATGTGTTGCTCATCCATAGCTTTATCTGCTTTGGACTATTTTGAAGATTGGCTTTGCTATGCTAATAATGAAAAAAGCAAGCAAAGGAGAGGACAATAAAATTCAGAATGCTTTTTTCAAGTCACTTGAAGCGGCTTGGGAAATGAATTGTAGCACAGTACATTATTAGATGTGCAGCTAATGATATATTCACTCTGCCAAACTCAGTGCAGATAATAAAAATTGTTAACATGTTGCAGGCACACTAATTATCTGCAGTCATAAACTCTTTAGATATGTGTGTAAATATATATGGAATCCCGTTTCATAAGCAGATTAGTTTCCACTAAACTGCTGTTTGTTTCATAGGTTTCCCCCACTCACCCACCCATAAAGACTTTGTGAATGTCATTTTCATGTCCTAAGCAACCTGGTAATAACTTGAAAAACTATTATGGACTTGAAATACAACCAATGTATCTGATTAATGAGAATGATATAGAGGAACAGTCACTGCCAACTAGGACTGTCAAGGTTACAAATACACTGGAAAAGAAAAATTGATGTCCTTAAACTGAATAATGGGAGTTAATATCTATTGTAGCTTAATATTTATATAGCAGCAATTCCCAAAGGCTCTCTTTTTGGATGTGACCTTACTGTGATAGATGTTATACAAACACAGGCATAAGCTTTGTTTCTGCCCAGATGAACCTTAAAACATCTTTTAGAACAGGCAGGCAAACAGCTTACTGTCAAGAATAACTCAATGGTTTTTCCCAGGTGACCAAAGTTTTATATGTGTATCCCACATACACAAATGCATCTCTCGCTCTCCCTATCTCTTGCTCCCTTAGAAATATAAAGAGAAATGAAGTGTAGTTTGATGCTACTGAGCAGCACTCTAATGAAATTATTTTTACTTAAGTTGTTTTCTACTAGAATGCAGAAGTCTACGAACCAAAGCCCAGAGCTTTGGAATAATGGATTAGAAAGATTCCTTTACTTATGATTGTTTTCTTAATCATGAGGGAATAGGTTATATCACATTGCTCTCGCAATGTAACAGATGATGGCATCATTCTGTGATATAACTGTTGTTGAAAATGCCAGGAATGCAACTAGATCTACACATAAAACCCACATACTTGCACGAGGCAACCAGCTGGGAAGACGAAGTGAGGTCCCAGGGCCACATACAAACTCAATGTTGTTTTATGGCTTTTTTCATGCTTCTCTGGGTTTCCCATTTTCTGCCACACTCCACCCCATAAAAAGAGTTTACTATCATGGCAATGTATAGTTTATGTTTTATGTTTTTGTTTTAAATAAGTTACATCTGTAACGTTCCCATTTTGTAATAGCCACACCTATTATGTTCCCATTGGAGGGGGGGGGGAGATTTCCAAAACTAGAATTACACTTTTTGACAGCTACAGGTTTTTTGTAGGGATGGCAATCTGTTTGGTCCTAGAAGATCCAAGAAGAAGAAAACTGACCCCAGGATCCAGTTTTTTGCCCCCACTGTAGAACAGATTAGACTGCAAGGTCAACCTGCCCTAGAGGCCCATCCTTTTGCTGCTCTTTGTAGGCTTCCTTCTGTTCTAAACAAAAACTCTCAATGTCACTCCTTTACACTTCTGTCAACATTATCACAAACTGTATCGACACTAGATTCTATGCAGTTTGTCTCCACATTAATTTTCATGGCTCAATATTATGGAATCATTGGAGTTGTTTTATGATTCCATAATATTGAGCCATGAGGTCTTTAGCCTTCTCTACCAAAGAGTGCTGGTGCCTCACCAAACTACAAATACCAGGATTCCAAAGTGTTATCAAACTATATTAATTCTACAATGTAGATGAAACCTTAGGAGACATCTGGACTTTGTTCCAAAAGGTATGAGCAAGCATAGGTCCTTGCATCTCCAACTTCCTTACCTACTTCCTTACCTTCCTCACAAAGGCCAGGCAAAGCATCCCACTTTGCCATTAAACAGAGGGGACTGTGGGGTGAATCCTCCATGGCGAGGATTCCCACATCACACATGGAAAGCATTGTCCTCCTGGCGAGGGCCCGTGCTGGCTCCAATGGAGCCAGCACAATACAGGCACATTCCCATGTTGTAGGGGAAGCATCCAAGGATGCTTCCACCCCAGTGACTGGTCTTTTTGCTCTAACAAATGCATAAAAATCTTGCATTATGTATGTTATTGAAGCATTCAGGTGATTTATCCTTCTAAAAATCACCATAGTTTATTTTAACTATACATTTTGGGGAAATGCTGTGTGTATATGAGTAAGGAAAAGTGGGAAAGACTGGCACTGAATAAGGAAAAGTGGAAAACAGGAGGAGGAGAAGGTGCGTGTTGCGCTAAGAGAGGAGGATAGGAAGGCGAGCGTTGAATCGAGAGAAGAGGAAGGAGAGCTGGGTTGCTGTGCGGCGAGGTAAGAGTCCTGACAGAAAGGCATGGGGCTGAAAGAAGCCCTTCTTTCAGCCCCACACCTTACCGCCAGGACAATCACTCGAGTATAAAAAGAGGGGGGCCTTTTTCAGCCTAAATAAGGGCTGAAAAACTTGGCTTATACTTGAGTATATACAGTAAATCAACGGAATACAAATCAAGGCATGGATGTTTCATTGAAAAGAAAAATTTCTTCTGCATCTTTGGCTTCTCACCCTACTGCATAATATCCATTAATCAGTGAATCCCTGTTTAGCGAACAAAGCTCCAGTTTATGCTAAACAAAGAAAATTGAAAACTTTGGTACTAAATATGCCAAATTCTCAGGAGGAGGGAAATTAGTTTGTCCAGTAGCCCAAGGGTGTAATTCAGATTAACAAAAGACTATCATATGGATATACACCATTTAATTATATTTTGAATTAGATAAATAGAATGTCATTTGAGTCAAATCCTTTATTATACTAGCGGGGAAAATAATAGCAACAGTAGGCATTACCAAAAACAAAGTAAGCAAACAAAAAGGCTTTGGGCAATACTACTATAAAACACTTATCTAGAAGAGACTATTATATTGATTCAGGCAAATTGAAGTCTATTGATTTCCAAAATGCGAAATAAATGTTTCTGCTTCCAAGCTGCTCTGCCAGTTTTAATGAATATATCGTCATGACTTCTAATTTTTCTGAAATGTTTTGCTTTAAAAAGACACAAACAAGGGAGAACTGATTCTTTGCCTTGCAAGAATAAAATGAAAGCATGGAACTACTTTAAAAAGAGGAGATGGAAGCAAGGAATTCCCCCAAGCTTTGTAAAATGTGCAAAGAATATAATCTGGAGAAAAATTATTCCCTCTCTCGGAATGTAGAACAAAAATGCTTGAAGACAAGAAATGATCAAAACTAAAAAGCTATGCAGTGGTCAGGGAGGGCATGGCTGAAGTGATGGATCATCCACTACATCTTAAGTTCTGCCATTTTATACCAACCAGGGAATTTGGCAGGAATTGTTTCCTATGTGGTTTTATACTTTTTATCATTCATTCTTTCTTTAATTCCCATGAAATGTAAATGGCTATGACAATTCTGGGTTAGCTTTTATTCGGTCTCCTCCTCCAAGGAGCTCAAGATTCAGTTCATCTAAGGCTACTTCTATCATCCTCAGAATACCTGTCTTCAGGCTCTAATGCTGACCTTTCTCACCAATATGAAGAACCATTGAAGGGCCTGTAGGGCTCACATTGTTAGGATTGCAATAGGAAAGCACATAAGTTGTACAATACAACCTATGTGCCCTCAGAACCAGTACCTACCGTTTCAATAACCTACATCCAACAAAATACATTATTTCTTGTAATTTTCTAGGTCCTCTGGTGATTCTATGGTATTCTTCCACCAAAGTTTACCATGGAAACATGTTGAAGGTTCTAACGAGGACCTTTCCAGATTCTAAGTTTTGTATCCTGATTTCCAGTCATGCTATAATTTACTCTCCATTGGCACCCCCTTTGTCATGGGGGAGAGGCTTGCGTACCCTAATGAAGTTGTGAGCTACGTTGGCGGTGGCATAATAGTCACCGGTAGGGCCTCCCATGCCAGACAGGTCACAACCAAAGGGTCTGACAAAGAGCATCAATGGGCAGGATGGGCTCTCTAGCCTTTTGGCAACCATCCTAAGAGAAGGAAAATTCTAAATTCAAACGTGGTCAGATGGTGCTCATTTAACCCTTTAAGGTCAACCATCTAAGACATGGGTGGGCAATTACTGGCCCTCCAGGTGTTTTGGACTTCAACTCCCAGAAATCCTAACAGCTGGTAAACTGGCTAGGATTTCTGGGAGCTGAAGTCCAAAACACATGGAGGGTCAGTAATTGCCCACTCCTGATCTAAGAGAAGGAAACTCTAATCAAACCTACAACCTGAGGACCTTGCTGCCACCATCCAAGCTTTGCTGGGCCCCGGAAGGAGAACCTTTGGTTTAAAGGGTGAGGCCAGTTCTGTGCAATCTGCGCTCCACCAGAAAAATCCTTTGCACAGGCTTGAAGGACACATCCAACTTCCTTTAATCATCAACGTGCTTGTACAAAGCGTGGGATGAGTCCTTCCTAAGAATCTTCATTCGCAAAGTAATGCCAGAAATAGTTTACTGGATAGTGCCAGACCCAGGACTGCCATTTGGGGGCTCAACTGGGCCATTATTGTCATTTTGTCACATCTGTTTGAGGAGTGCACGGGGCCTCCTTTTCCTCTTCCTCATGTTTAGTTATTCATCTTTGTGTGAATGACTTAGGCTTGTTAAAAAGCATTATTTTGGGGGGCTGCAGAGTAGATGGCCAGTTGCAATCTTAATGCAGTAACCTATTTTGGCACATCAAGTTTGGCCAGGCAAGAGGGAGCACTCATGCCATCACCCTGTCCTTAAAAGGGTAAATAGGGAAGTCCATGATGTCCTGGATAAGGGATAGGGCCACTTCCTCCACAACTACCATAGTATTTAGAAGAGCATATGCTTGAGTGACAATCAGTGACCTGGAATCTGTCTATTCCAGTATTTTAACATTTTAATATTTTAATATTTAAATATTTTAGTATTGTAAATGCCAAGCTGTGTAAGTCGCCTGGAGCACATCTGTGGAGGGCGACTCATCTATATATATAAAAAGAGAGTGGTCGTGGTACCCGGCAAATAGGCGCAAAAACTACATGTCCAAGACCCATGAAAATCGCCAGGCCACTGACCCATACCCCGAGGTCCCTATAGGGCCCACAAAAACACCCCGAAACACAACCCTCCACCCTCTAAAAGACCCCCGAAAAACAACCTTTCCACGCATGCACAAACGGCAAATGGCGGCGGCCGCGGCAACGCCCCGCCCCTCCTCCTCCTCCAACACACCCTCCCACCCCGCCTCCCCTTGGCTCCGCCCCTCCTCCTCCTCCTTCCCACCCCACCTCCACGCCCCAAGACATTACCCCACCCATGCCGCCGACGCCATGCCCACCTCCTCTGCCGCTACCAGGCCGCTCCTCAAGCCGGGACGCGCCGCCGCCGCCTTCTCCGACGCGTCCTTACCCTTCCTCGGCGACTGCCATCCGGTTCTGGACCCAGCCCAGGATGACAGCCGCCGAGGAAGGTCAAGGACGCGGCGGAGAAGGCGCCCACGGCGGCGCCCGCGCAACCAGGGTCCATGGGGCGCCTGGGAAACGACGGAGGAGACGACTACGGACAAGGAACTACACCTCCCAGAAGGCTCCGCGCCTCTCACTGGGAAGCAGGGGCGGAGCTTTCTGGGAACTGAAGTCCCATGCCCGTATCCACCTCCTCCTCCAACTCCCAGTCTCCCAAGCGTTCCCGAACCCAACCCACACGGCCTGGGACCACGGAGGAAGCCAAGGAGGCGCCGCACCCGTCCTCCTCGCAAAGGTCCCCCTTCGGCACCCCCTTCGGCAGGGAAGTGGCGAGCAAGAGCGACGAGGGAACGCCCCACCTCCCTGCCACTCCCGGAAGACGAGGCCGAAGGGAGAAACACCGCGCAACAAACAACCTCCTACCCAGGGTCCCCCATCGCATCCCCCCCCCAGCGGCACACACACACGTATATATACACATACAAATATACACACACATATATATACACACACACATACACACAAACATATATATATACACACACAAATAAATACAAACACAAATATACACACATACACATATATACACATATATACACACACATACATACATACACAAACACACACACACACATATATTCGTTCTTCTGAGGATGATGTGCTGTTCATTGTGTTAACTGTGTTATTAATTACTATACTGCTGTTGTTTTTAATTGTTTTTAACTGCTTATTGCCTGTATTTTACTGTGCCCTTCGGCTCCTGTAAGCCGCCGCGAGCCTCAGGGAGTTGGCGGCATAGAAGCCCGAATAATTAATTAATAAATAAATAAATATATACACATATACATACACATATATACACACATAAACACAAACACATATATAAACATATACATACCCACCTACACATATATACACACACAAACACATACACACATACATACACAAACAGATATACATACACGTACACACACACATATATACACACACATATACATACACAGAAAAATTAACACACATACACACAAATATATACACCCAAACAGACACATAAAAACACACACAAAACACATAGTCACATCACTACCAACCCATACATACCCAGACTTCCTCACATCTTCTAAATAGGGCACAGCAACGCGTGCCGGGTTCAGCTAGTACATAATAAAATTAGTTAGTTAGTTAGTTAGTTAGTTTTTTGATGGCCAGAATTCTACATAGCTGGTGGCATTTTTTTGTCGGAAGAAAGCTACATATTGTTCCTTGAAGACTTGTAACAAGGAGTGAGGACTGGCCTGGTGAGGGAAAGGAACCAATAAGACACTAGTACCTCCTCTATGGCAGGTAGTGGGGTGTGAATATATGATTTCAGTATATATTTAGGCAACCTTTTGGTGAGGGTAGGCCTTTGGAGGTGGAGAAGGAGTCTAGTCTTGAGGCTGACCTGATTATTTTCTCTCATTTACAGAGTCCCGAGAGTGCTCTAACTTTACCTTCCAGTAAATGGTCAGCCAGAAGCAATCCAAGTAAAGCTGAGGAGGTTGTCCGGGGTTGACACCTCAGCTCAGTCTCACAGTTGGATTTGCATTAGTTGCTCCAGATTCAACACAAATTAAGTAGGTTATAATTCAATAAAGTGGCCCATGCAGTCTCATTATTCCATATTCTACAAACTTACAGTATATAGAGGTTTCTGACTGTCTCTCTCTTTACCTGTTTTCTATGTATCAGATATATATGTATTCATTGATTTCAACTAAACTTGAAAGGGATGTTTGGGAAAGTTTGATTTAACACACAAACCACCTGAAGTAATTGGTTTCCTCTCAATATTTTTTCAATTATACATAATAGTGAGTTTAGGAGGCAATCACGAGAGTCTTACTATAGAGGAATGTGTATTACTCAGGGGTGATTTGAAGCCCCAATCAATCAAATATTAATATAAATCAATACTATCAAAACTGCTGCCATCAATATACAGATAGACTCTGGCTTATTACTTCAGAAGGCAAAAGCTTTCATACACTGCCACCAATTATACAGAAATGTGTCTTTTTTACTTAAGGATATAAGCTGCTCTGAGCTGGAATGCTCTCCTGGCCGATAAACCTTTTGAAAAGCCTCTGGCCACCACCAAAGTTATAACCAATGTTAAGCCTTTTGGCTCACTGGAGGTCTCTTAGGCCAGAATGCACTGGACATGCATTCAAGCCTGTGATCTGAGGTAAAATGGAAGTGTTTTCCCCTTCACAAAAGTATGCTGCCACTAATGGACTCTGGACTGCTGCAGGAACAGATTTAAAAACCTTTTTGGACAGAGGCACACTTGAGGCTTGTGTTTTGAACAATAAAACGCTAAAGTTTATTTGAGAGAACTTTCATAAATAGTTTACAAGCTTAGTGGTTTCAAGAACTTGGCAGGAACGCGTGTGGTTACTTTAAATTCAGTACAAATCTTTGCTACAAGGTTTACTCTCCTCCCCCTCCAACCAGTTTACTGACAGGACCTAATCTCTCTGTCTAATAAACCTTAACTGCTACCGATAGTCCACCTTAGGATCTATCTAAACTGAACACTATTCTCACTAATAACTGTAGATTCTATTTGCCAGCTAATCTCTAACAGCCACCTGATCTCTTTCAGGCCTTTTCTTACAATTCTACACTAACCCAAAATCTTACACAGTTGAATTATTTTTTCTGCTATGACAATTGGATGCATAATTAAATTTACACAGAATGGCAATACATTGAGTTGGATTCTAAATTCAGCAGTTAAGTTTGCATGCCCATGTTGCATTTCAGCTGTCAGATTTGCTCAACTTCAATATATATTGGATATTTTCAGGAAATCACATTGCTTATGCTGGCAATCCATTCTTCTGTTCATATAAACAAATGCAACTAAATAGTAAGCATTCTAGCATAATCCAGATAGCACTGGCATGTTTCTCACATGGGAACACCTCTCTGGTGGAAACATTGACCTTATGATCTCATTCAGTAGTTTTCTCCTGCTCTGCAAAATTTCCAAATTTCCAGGGGAAGCACATAATGTAATTTTAAATGGTTCACAGCACATTCCCAGTTTCTGCAAAGGATATTTTAAAACTGAAGATTCATGATACCTGGCCATCTTGGTTAATGGCTGTCAGTCATATACAAACCAAAACACTGGTCACTATTGAGAGACATCAGGAATTTCCTCTACATGTGAGCATTTTCCTCGATAGCGACCCACGTATTTCTATATAATCCGGATTATTGTTGTTTCACTTCTATATTCACTGTGATCCACGTTGGTACGATCGCCCTGCATACACTATTTCTCTTTGGAAACATGGGGCATCCTTGGAACGTCTTCTCAACGGGGAAGCAAGATTGTAGATTTCCATTTAATCCGGATTATAAATTATAATTTGTTGCCGCTTTCACTTTCTTTTTCAACACAAACTGAACTATCGGCTCATTGCCACCTTGAGCAAACCTGATTTTGTCAAATGAACTACATAGAGGTTGGACTGAGCTAATTTTTGGCATCATTTTGCATCTTCCATTTACATTACTACACAATGGGAGTCACCCATCGTGGCTTGGATATGGGAGCCTTCCCACTGGAAGTACGGTAAAGAGAGACTTTTTTTCAAATAAGAACTGCCTCTTATATATTATTTGATATAACTTGAATTACATGCATTAGTGATGATGGTAATATGTTGTGTTGATGAGTGATAATATTATAGTACACCATATAAATTGTTTATAGCAACAGAAACAGCAACTTTGTGAATGTATTTTTGATATAGAGCTTTAGAGGATCCTTTGAATGATATTGGACTATAGATAATTACTGCCTGTATTGTGGTTGTATGTGAGTCATGTACAACCTTCCAAACCTTCACAACTAAAGAGCTGGTGGCCCAGTGTGCCATGCAGCTACTAAAACATATCTGCCCATTTTTGTTAGATTGATGATGTATCTTGATTTGCACATAATGCATTAGCTTGCAAATCTCTTGCTCATGGGATAATCCTCTGGAGGAACATACTAGCATTTGAAAGGAGTGTCAGGCTACAGAAAACATATACTATTCCCTTTTATACAGATAGCTTGGTGATCCTGATTCAAAAGATAATGGAGCAAAACAACAGACTTCTGCCTCAGAAATGTCAGAACTAGAAAGTCCATTAGGTACCATGCAGTGACTACTTGTAGAAAAATTATTCTGTATTTGGATGCTAGACATTCAGACTGCTCCAATAAGGAATCAGAATCCTTATTGGATTCAATCCAATACTTTTTTCATCTCCAGTTGTGAGCTTTGGCCAAGAATTTAGATTGTACCATGACATGCCATACAGCACATTCTTCCTGAGTTCTAACTTGGTCCCAGAAGATGGGTCTTGGGCCTTCAGGTGAGCTTCACTGTGATAGTTGAAGGTTGAAGGTGAATCTAGCGAAGACGGAGATCCTGTGGCTGGGCTGTCCGGGCGATGGAGATGTCCAGCTTCCGACCCTGGACGGCGTGGCATTATGTCCGCCATCGTCAGTAAAAAGCCTTGGAGTTATTTTAGATCCTCAGCTGTCGATGGAGTCTCATATCTTAACCGTCAGCAGGGTGGCGTTTTTCCATCTTCATCAGGCGAGGAAGCTGGCCCTCTATCTATCCCGGTACGATCTGGCCACAGTGGTCCAAGCTATGGTCATCTCAAGGTTAGACTACTGTAACGCTCTCTACATTGGCCTTCCTTTGTCAGTGATCCGGAAACTTAAGCTGATGCAGAACACCGCAGCCCGGCTGCACACGGGAGTCCCACCGATTCTGCGGGATCTGCACTGGCTTCCTGTTGAATGCCGGATTACCTTCAAAGTGTTAGTTTTGACTTTAAGGCCTTGAATGGTCTGGGGCAAGTGTACCTAAGGGACCACCTTATCCCATACTGTCCCACTAGATCCTTACGCTCTGAGGAACAAAATCTCCTTGCTGTGCCAAGTGTTAAAGTATATCATCGGACAGCAACACGGAGAATGGCATTTTCAATGTGTTGCCCTCCAAAATCCGTGCTCTTCAGAGCCTCCCAGCATTCCAGAAAGCCTGCAAGACATTATTGTTTCGGCAGGCTTTCGGATCCTGAACAACTACTGGATTTTCCTTCTGTTGCTAATGCTGTTGTATTCTGATGCTGCTTAGTGTGTTGTTGCTGTTTTAATGTGATGTTTTTATTGTTTTTATTGTGATTGGGATGTGAGCCACCCCGAGCCGGCTGAGAGTGGCAGCGAACAAGTTTGTATAAATAAATAAATAGTTATGAGACCTGGGGCTAGAGAGAACAGGAACGAAGGACCTGAAAACTGTCAAGCAAATCTGCCATGGATCATCCTTTGTTCAGTTAAATGTTAGGATAGACAATACCTTGCTATGAGAATTGAAAATACGCTCTTTCACAATTTGCAATTACTTCCAGAAAATATCCATTCTTCTTTTAGAATCAAAGAATCATAGAGTAATAGAGTTGGATAAGACCATATGGGTCATCTAGTACAACTTCCTGCTATGCAGGAAAAGCACAACCAAAGTACCTCTGACAGATGGCCATCCAGCCTCTGTTTAAAAGCTTCCAAGGAAGGAGCGTCCACCACAATCTGAGGCAGAGACTTCCACTGTCGAACAACTCTTACAATCAGGAAATTCTTCAGGTGGAATAAAAGCATTAGGAAGCTGGCAACATTCGGTGAATCAGTGAATCCACTCTGAATTTAATCACAATTTTACAGGATTTATCCAAAATGCTAAACACATTTGGAGACTATAGTTCTACTCTTGGATCCTGGACAGTTGCTTTAAACTCTGAAGTAAAAACCCAGATCAGATTCACTGTCTAAATGCCATGCAAGTCACCACTGGATCTGTTATAGGAAGTCAGTTGGCCTTTGCATTGGGGATGATCCCAGGCCCTGCCTTGCTCTCCATGATAACTGGATATGTGAGTTTCCTTCAGGCAGCATTCAGCTCCTTGTGTGTTTGATGCTTTACTAAAACATGGCATATCCCAACTAGAGTGGTCCTAAACAGTCTTTTGTTTGATACTGAGTCAACATAGGCTTGTAAGACATTTTTGTTCATTCAGGCATTTGGGCAATAAGAACTCCAGGCCTCTTTTATGCGGTTGTAAGCCAAGGGAGTAGTTCTGGTGTATGCGCACTATTGTATACTTTTAATTATGATATTAACTTGTATGTTTTTAGCTGTGTTTTATTGTGTTTTAATAAATGTGAGTCGTTCCGAGCCCCACGGGAGTGGCGACGAATACGTTGAAACAAACAAATAAATAAATAAACATATAAGCCAAACCCACTGATATGAGGGGTTTCATGTAATTGGGACTAACAATAGGATTCTGGTCTATTGATATAATTGACTTAACACTTTGGGGGCTCGTGGGCACCACTCAAAGTTACCTTCTTCACAGTCAAGCCAGCACTGGCACCTTTAACCTAGCACTATATATCCTGATTGGCAATAGCTAGCCCATCTCTGAAGTACAGAAGTATAGTACTTTTGAAAGCCTATTATCTTAAATCCTTTGAACTGAACTGCAAATGACAGCTAGTTGCTCCAGAATTTTTTAGATGCAGTGTAAGTACTCTGCTGTTGACCTCCTTTGTACAGACGAAAGCAAGAATCTATATAACACATATTGGGTTCTTGGGCTGAAGCTTTCTCTCTTAATTTAATGTTTTGCCTCACATAAATCCATGTATCTTGTATTACTTCATTCCAGAATGTCAGAAATACATATTATTTATGTTATCTTATTTAGGACTTTCTTTTTTATTGTGGAATTCTCAATGTAAAGGAGAAGAACTTGATCTAGCAAATAAAACTATCCTCATTCCAGAGAATCTTCAGGAGGAAAAAATCAAAAAGCTACTTTTTATTACAGGAATACTCTTTCTCTGTGGGGGATAAGTTACCTGCTGGACTGTTGTTACCTGAAACCCTCAGAGATGACCAACCATCATTAAATAACATGACTTTTGGTCCCTGCACACCATATAGTTGTCTTGAAATTGCTAATTCAATACAATGTTATGGTGACTTTCAGGGGAAGTAAATCACAAAATTGCCTGGAGAGCCTAGCAATTTCTAGAGACTATTTTTCCCTGAATGTGGATAGGTGAAACCATGGATATTGATGCCACAATTACTGGGATCTCATTGTACTACAGCTCCAAGCATTCATGATCTTGCATTACACATACACTTTGATTCCCAAGCCCACACAGCTGGTGTGGGGAAGCCTTTTGCCACCCACACTGAAGGAATGCCAGCCATTTGGAAAATATTTCTGGAGGAACTATTTTCATTGGCATGGCTGCCTTAGGGAGCAGCTCACCCCACTGAGCTCAGTTCAAGCTTATCATTGGCCCGCCCTCCCACCCTCACTTACTGGGGCTGGGTAGGAATGTTTTCCCCCTATGTTCTAGAAGGGGTTTCCACCTACCTTATACTGTTTGCAAGGGCAAATGAGGAGTGGTGAGCCTTTAAATAGGCCTGCTCATGGAAAGCAGCCATAGGTTTACATTTGGTGTACACCTAAGGCACCCCTTTGTGGTGTAGGACAGGAAATCCTCCCCTGTGTTTATGTAACCAGGTTGAGGGTGAACGGAAATAGCTTTAAAATGGGGAGAGTTCTGGCCTCTGTAAAATCCTTTGGACTTAGGGCAGAGTTCTTCATACATTTTCCTGAAGGGTCTCCCTGAAAATATTAAAGTTTACTATATCCAGGAACCCAGGTGTTTCACCCAACTTAGCCGAGGGGTAGATAAGGAGGACCACTACCTTGACTTAAATCCACACCAGGTCCATGCCTCTTTAGTTACATGTTGCAAATTACATAAAGTTAATGAAAGTAACATTTAAATAAAAGTTGCCCATATTTCAATCCATACTGTTGTCTGGTCTCTTATTTCAGTGGTGGGATGGCAAACACACACATAGAGGCTTTATTAGCATACAATCCTGCAGAAATCGATCTCCTTGGTTCATCAAGGAATTACGTTCGATGAAGCGGGAGAAGAGACGGCTAGAGGACGTGTGGCGAGAGCTCCATGACGAAGCATTGAGATCAGCTTATAGGACATTTATGGAGTCCTATGAGCATGTTATCATTGAAGTTAGGGGGGCGGCCTTGAAATGGCTGTCCTCTTTCCTCCACAACCATGGGCAGCGAGTGATGTGGGGAGGGACAGTCTCTGGGAGATCCCCACTTACGTGCGGGGTCCCCCAGGAGGCTATTCTCTCCCCTCTGTTATTTAACATCTACATGCGACCACTCGTTAAGCTGGTACCAAGTTTCGGGCTTGAGTGTTATCAATATGCAGATGACACTCAGCTTGTTCTGAGAATGGAAGGCCGCTCGGACTCCATACCCAATAATTTCCATCTATGCCTTGAAACCGTGACTGGATGGCTGCGTGCCAGCAGATTGAGGGTGAATCCAGCAAAGACAGAGATCCTATGGCTGGGCCACCCAGGCAGTGGGGATATCCAGTTGCCTACCCTGGATGGCGTGGCATTATGTCCATCATCATCAGTAAAGAGCTTAGGAGTCCATTTGGACTCACTACTGACAATGGAGACTCAGATCTCCACTGTGAGTAGAATCACATTCTTCCATCTGCGTCAGGCGAGGCGACTGGCTCCCTATCTGTCTAGGAGCGACCTGGCTATGGTGATCCAGGCCACGGTCATCTCAAGATTAGACTACTGTAATGCCCTCTTCATTGGCCTACCTTTGGCGGTGACTCGGAAACTCAAGCTGGGGCAGAATGCTGCGGCTAGACTTCTCGCTGGGGAGCCAGCAAGATGCCATATAACTCCCATCCTCCAGCAACTGCACTGGCTTCTGATCGAACACTGAATCACCTTCAAAGTGATGGTTCTCACCTTCAAGACCTTGTATGGTCCCAGGCCTGTGTATCTGAAGGACCGCCTTTCCCTCTATCAACCCCAGAGATCACTCCGATCTGAAGATAAAAGTCTGTTGGAGGTTCCCAATCCCAAGATCTTCTGTCTGACTGCCACTAGGTATAGAGCCTTTTCGATTGTGGCTCCCACGCTCTGAAATGCATTGGCCCCAACGTCAGAGCCATGCGGGAAGTGCCTGCCTTCCAAAGGGCATGCAAAACATATCTGTTTCGGAAGTCCTTTGAATTGTAACTTGGTCTTAATTTCATTTAAAATTTGGTCTTAACTGTTATTAGTCACTGAATTGATCTTTGTAACCCGCTCCAAGCCCTCGGGGAGTGGCGGTATATAAAATTGAACAATAAATAAATAAATAAAATCACAATGCACAATACAACAAGAGGAAGTCACAGATACGAAGGAAAAGCATAATTAAGAGTTACTAATCACGAGAATAAAATTTGTAACAGTCTCACGAAAGAATGCATCAGAGTTGTTCAGAAGATATGGAATTTTATAAGACTTGCCATTGAGAACACTGATCAAATGGAATTCCTGTATTTCATCCCTATATTATCATGATCTTGCATTACCAATGTTCTTGCTTTCCATGGGATTTGGGGATTTTTAATTTTAAAAAAGAACTTTTTTCTGTCCTCTTTCTTGGAGGCTCTTCAGAATGAGGACTCGAACACGTTCTGTGAGCAACATTTTGTGCTTTTTATTTGAAAAATGCATTCCCTGCAAAACATACAGCACAAATTAAATATCTCATATACTGGCAAGGAATAAAAGAAGATGGAAACATGTACAGGTTAAAGCTGTAGCAGGAGAATAAAGAACACAGAAAGTATATTAATGAATGCATCTGAATTACTAGTAAATGATATTTACAAAAGCCTGAATAGTGCTTCTGTTATTTCATAGATTGTTTCTGTTTCCAAACCACTTTGAGACAAGATGATGAGGTCCATGTAAAAAAAAAACTATATCCACATCCACATGAATTTCTACATATTTACAGGTTACTATGAAAATGAGGAGATGGAGGAAATTAGTTCCTAATTTGCATATTCTATTAATAATGTGGCACAGTCTTATGGAACAAGCACAACAGCTGCAAATTATGTAATTATGTATCTGTATGCAAATTTGCAGACATCTCATAAATGTTGAAACACCATTTCCAATGCTAATTAAGTACCTTTTATTGCTTGTGCATAATTCCTACATGTGATTCTGTGCCAGATGTCATTGTAACTTGTGGAACCTTTATTGTCAGGTTAGCTGAGGTAGCACCCATTAACACCATCATAAAAACTCAATTTCTAATTAAATTACTTTCAGTATCCCAGTGATCTTTCCATTGTCCTCCTGTCCAAGTCAAGTGCACTGGCAACTTGCAGGAGTGATTCATAACTTGGTCCCACCCAAAGTTCTCATGCAAATAATGGGCTGGAACATTTTTCACAGCAGCCTAAGGTCGATTCGATTTATAGCTGGATTCTGTTTTCACCTGCCTTACATTAAGAATATTATTCATAATGTTCAGAGAAAGAGAGACTGCTAGAATGAGCCCATTCTCTTTACATTAGTAGACAATTATTTAGAAGAACTAACCTGTGAACTCAGTGTTCAGATGTTTTCCGTGTCAACCAAGAGTATCCTGGAACTGCAACCAGACATTCTAGAGCAGCGTTTCTCAACCTGGGGGTCGGGACCCCTGGTGGGGTCATGAGGGGGTTTCAGAGGGGTCACCAAAGTCCACCAGAAAACATATATTTCTGATGATCTTAGGAACCACTTTGGCAGAGAAGGCTGAAGATCTTTCCGCCTGTCCTTCTCTTCCTTTTTGGAAACAAGTGGCAAATCCTCCCACCAAAAACACTCCTACACTGTGATTAGCTGGCATTTCAGCCAAGGGAAGGGTTGTTTCTGAGACTCCGCATGGCAATTTCATGCACATGTGTGGCGACAGAGAGCATGCCAGGCTGGAGGGAGACTCATGCCAGTGAGTCCCTTCAAGGCATGGGGGTTCTATGTGGGAAGTTTGACCCAATTCTATCATTAGTGGGGTTCAGAATGCTCTTTGATGGTAGGTGAACTATAAATCCCAGCAACTACAATGCCCAAATGTCAAGATATATTTTCCCCAAACTCCACCAGTGTTCATCTTTGGGCATATTGAGTATTCGTGCCAAGTTTGGTCTAGATCTATCATTGTTTGAGTCCACAGTGCTCTCTGGATGTAGGTGAACTACAACTCTAGAACTCAAGGCCAATGCCCATCAAACCCTTTTCTGTTGGTCATGGGAGTTCTGTGTTCCAAGTTTGGTTTAATTGCATCGTTAGTGGAGTTCAGAATGCTTTTTGATTGTAGGTGAACTATACATTCCAGCATCTACAACTCCCAAATGACAAAATCACCACCACCACCACCACCCAACCCCACCAGCAGTCAAATTTGGGTGTATCAGATACTTGTGCCAAATTTGGTCCAGTGAATGAAGATACATTTCAGATATTTATATTGCAATTCGTAACAGTAGCAAAATTACAGTTATGAAGTAGCAATAAAAATAATTTTATGGTTGGGGGTCACCACAATATGAAGAACTGGAAGGGATATTTTAGAGCTTTTTCCAAAAGATACCAGATCCATCTGAACAATTTTTGCAGGAATCAGGGAAAAAAACATGCTGAGGGCTTTTTCTTTTGCTATAAAATGCAATTTCCAAGGCTCTATACTGAAATAATTTGATACACTCTGATAGTTTTGATCTGTACATAATATTCTACGCCTAGCCAACAATGTGCTGTCAACTATAACTCATTTATCTTTCTTGTCTTTTCTTTTTGATTGTGTCCCTTTTGGAAACAAACTCCACATTTAGAATTTTCATCTTGAGAGCTCTAGTTCCTCACCAATCTTCAAAAACCAAAATTCCATGGGATGTTGCCATGGCAGTTAAAGTAGAATTATAATGTTATAATTTGGTAGCATGTAAGGAGCCCCAATCTGATGTATATGCTTAGGTTTCAAATCTTCCCAGAGATAGAAATTAGATATGTAAAACAGCAGACTCTTTCAGTGGCTGCTAGTATGAGGACTCTGAATTAGATGGATTTGACGATAATCAGCATTGGATGATGGCACAATTACTTCATTATTCATTACCACTGTCTTTCTGTTTTTTCTCCCCTTTTCTCTGACTATATTGGATCAGAGTTAAGTTAGGACTTAGGTAAGCCCTGGTTTGTACTTAGATGAGAATATGTATTATTATTATTTATTTGCAGTATTTATATACCACCCTTCTCATCCCCGAAGGGAACTCAGGGCGATTCACAGTGTTGGCAAACAATTCAATGCCATCTATAAAAACAGTATAATACATCAAAATTGACCTTCCCCTGACAAAATATTAAACATTATTAAACACATCCCATAAAATAACATCACATATCGCACAAAGACGTATTCAATAGGCCTGTTTTATCATGGAAAAACTGGCTTCAAAGCTCACTTCGGATGTAGGGGGCGCTGGCGCCTGGTATCTGATAGACTTCCGAAGTTTTCAGCAGTTTTTTCGGAATTGATTCGGATGTACTTCCGAAATTCAGAATGGCTTCTTTAATGGCATCCGCGAGTGCGCAATGTGCGGAAACCAGCAGAAGGGACTGTCAAAACTTGAGAGATTCTTTTTCCCGCCATTTTTGACGGTTACTACTGACAAAACTAGCCACATTTAACACATTAATAAAAATTTAAAACATTTTAAATGCAATGGGACGGGCGGAAATGACATACGAGCCCTATCGAATATATTCCGAATATATGGCGATGGAGACTTCGGAAAGGCGAATCCACTTCCTGTTTCCTTAACTCTTTTCAAAATTGCTTCGAAAGTCTAAAGCATCTGAATTACATTCGAATTTCGGATGTATCTGAAGTTCGAAAACAGGCCTAGTATTCAGTGTTTGAGGCAATATTTCAAAGGACGGAATTGGCAAAACTACCTCTGAGTATTCCTTGCCTAAGAAAAGCTTATGAAATTCATGAGATCACCATAAGTCATAAGTCAACATTCCACCTGAAGGTACTTGCACACATCGTTCACTGGTAGAGACAATTGGGGCTTTGTTATTTCAGAGTAGTTAATCCATACTTTGACTTCCAGGAGGCTATACAAAAGATTACATTACACATGTGATTTGCTCTTTCATTCTTCGATATTACTTTTGATATTCTTGGTACTCCAGCAAACCACCAGAGAATTACAATTTTTTTGAGGAAAATATTCATACTTTGCTTTGCTACAGAAGCAGAACATTCGATCATATGTGTGTACTCATAGAAAAAAGTAGCTATGTGAATTCCTTGATTAATATAGCTATATGACACATGCATTTTTAAACACTTCTTTTCCACATTCATATTTCACATCTTTTATGTTAGTGCCCAAAAAATAGAACGTGTAAAGGAATAAATGCATTATGTTTTCTAAGGACAGATAAATCAATCAAGGGAAGCCAATGGCATGAATCACAATCCACTTACAACGCACCAAGTGATCATGCTGAGATGATTGGCAAAATTCATTGATTTATATAAAGAAGCAGAAATATTTTCAGCACAAGTTAGATGAGGACACAAGGACCATCCAGTCCAACCCCCTGCCATGCAACCATACACAATCAAAGCAGTCTTGACAGATGGCCACATAGCCAGAGAAGGAGACTACACCACACCATGAGGCAACCTGTTCCACTGCCAAACAGATCTTACTGCCTGGAAGTTTTCGTAATGTTTTAGTTGAGATCTCTTTTCCTATAATGTAAATCAATTACTTCACATTGTCTCTAGATCAGAAGATAACAAGCTTGCTCCATCTTCAGTATGGGATCTTTTTAAAATATTAAACATGGCTATCATGTTCCCTCTCAACCTTCTCTTCTTTGAGCTACTCATGCCTACCTCCTCAAGCATAGTTCCCAGAGCTTTTCCCATTTTGGTCACCCTTCTCTGGACATGTTCCAGCTTGGCAAAATCCTTCTTGAATTGTGGCACCCAGAAACTGAACACTGTATTCCAGGTGAAATCTTACCAATGCAGAAAAGATTGGTAGGATTATTTCCCTCAATCTGGACACTTTCAACACAATCTAGACTTTAATGCAATCTAGAAGGAGGAGTGGTAGCACAATGGGTTAAGCCTTTATGCTGCTGAAGTACTGACCTGAAAGTTGGCTGAACTGCTGATCTGAAGGTTGGCAATTCGATTCCACAAGACGGGGTGAGCTCCCGTCTGTTAGCTCCAGCTCCTGCCAACCTAGCAGCTCAAAAACATGCAAATGTGAGTAGATCAATAGATACTGCTTCACTGGAAAAAGGCAAAGAGATGCTCCAAGCAATCTTGCCAGCCACAAAACCAGGAGATGACAACAAAGCCTCTTTGGCTTGAAAATGAAGAAAAGCGCCTCCCCAGAGGACAAGGAGAAGCATCTGCCTTTGTTTGTGTTTGTGTGTCTCATTGTATATGATTGTAAAGGTATTGAATCTTTACCTATGTATGTAATTCTGTAATCTACTCTGACTCTGAGTCCCCTAGAAGAGAACGGTGGAATATAAATGAAGTGAATTATTATTACTACTACTATTACTATTACAGTACTAGTATTATTATTTATAGAATCACATCGACTTTTTTAGCTGCTGCATCACATTGTTGACTTATGTTTAGTTTGTGATCAAAACTTTAAGAATCCTGTTAAATCTCCCTATACTTTTTGCACAATATTCTAGTGTAGCCCATGCTGTAATTTAAGCCATTATTCAATGTAAAGGGAATAACTATGGTGCATGTTTTCCAAACCGAGGGGCATATCAGTTGCTTCTATTTTTCTGTCCTCAGTTACAGCAAACAGAACATGCTCTGTACAATGCTTTTCCCTTTCTCAGTAGGGACTCCTGAGGAGAATAGAGCTGATTTTTAAAAAAATATTTCAGATATCTACAAATAAACACTATCTCTGAAAGACGTTGATTATTGCAAGGGTGGTTATTATGCATTTTAAAAAATTAGACCTTAAAATATGAACATAATTTTGTTGTAAGGCCCTTTTAAATATATTAATTGTTAAATAATATTGTAAATATGTTTAATTACATTAACATGTGTGGACGTTGAAGGGGATGTTTTGCCTCAGAAGGCCTGTCAGCAGGGATTTAAGAGCTGCTTCTGAAGCAAAGAGAGCTTATCTTTTTTTGAAATATTACAGCTATTCAAGGGGACCACAGAAACCGGCAACACTGTGGGAAGAACTGTGGGTTATACTCAAGGACTTGCTATATTTATGTTGAAACATAAATTATACTGCACTGTGCAATGCAACCACTGGATTGCTGAAAACATTTTGTATAGAGATCATTTAAGTAAAACACACCAGGAAAGTAATTGTTAGGAATTATTTGGTTTTGCTAGTGATTATTGTGTTTGCATGAAAGGAAAATAGTTAATACAACTATGTATAGAAAGTCCACTGTTTCATTGACAGAACCCTGACTATTATAGTGGATTATATTAGAGTTGTCTCCTTGATAACGTGGAGCTCAGAGGATGGGAAATAAAGGGTGATTGTGAAAAGCCCGACCAAAAAAAATGGGAAGAAAGGAAGGTAGAGACCAGGGAGGAATACAAACATCTACTAAGGTGGTGCACTATCTGCAAAATAAATGTTATCTATGCTGAACTTGGCACTATGCGAAACTACAGAGAGATCACAGAACAGAAAATAAAATTTTAATTCTCTGAGGAAACAAAGGCTGCAGAAACTAGGACCCATATGAAATATAAAGTTTTCCCCCCTGAAGAAGTGGACTGAGCAGTTGGATTAAAAATTAATTACCCGATGTTTATTTTTCAGCCATCCTGAGTAATGGACACCAACTGATGTAACACAGTGCTCAGGTAGCAGCAATTTCAAAAGTTAATCAATAAAACAGAAGAGATGTTTTTTATCACTCATGAGAGATACATGCCCCTAAGGTATTCTCAAAAGTTTTAAAACTCTTAATATAAAACAAAACTCTATCCTCATTTTTTTTTAAAAAAAATGCATTCCAAGTGCCTGTGCTATAATGTGTTACTGACAGCATCACTTTAATTGAAGTGATAATTTAATGTTCTATAGACTGATTGAACATAAAATTCCACTTAGTCAAAGATTGCCCCCAAGCAAAGCTTTTGTGGCTCAAAATCTCCTTCAATTGTTTCAACATGCCAGTGACTCCTGGACTTATTCTGATGCTCTCTCCGTCAGAAGCCTATCTAACTGGTCCTAGCAATGATGGAGTAGCCTTGAGAACACTCTGCCCTTTCTTTTCCATAGGGCTGGGCATCTGGCTGAGCTATTGCGTCCGAACACCATTTACAGATGAATATTAGGCTTGTTTGATTTTTAAAAATGGTTCAAAACTCACTTCGGATGTAGGGGGCACTGGTGGTTCTATTCGGAATTGAATTCCGAATTCTTTTGGGGGGAAATCGGAACCTTCCAAACTTTCTGAAACTTCGGAATGCTTTGTTAATGGCAGACACGCATGCGCAGTAGGAAAAGATGCAGAGAAGGTGATACACTCGCTGGAGGGCCTTCTCCTCCTCCATATAAACAGCTGAGGCAGGCCTGGAGTAAGGGAAAGAAGACGAGGGGCTCTTCCAATCCAAGCCTGCCTTGGCTGTCAATGAAACCCCGCAAAATGAGCCCACATGAGGACAGGCTTCTCCCCTTGTAATCCATCTTAAATCCAGCCCCATTCGACACCCCCCCTCCCAAGATGTCTTCCCAGTTAGGTTTTCTGGAGACATTTCCAGCACCAAAATTATACATGGAGGAGTAACCAAAAGGCAGCCTAATTCTTTAACAAGGTTGGAGACATACTTGACTGAAAAGGCAGAGAGAAAATGGGAACTGACTGGGGCCAGGCTTTGGGTGCCTTGCCACCTATCTTTGGCAACTTTGGCTCAAGGTGACATTTAACAAAACTGGGGAAGGAAGGGAGGAAAGGAAAGGAAAGGAGGGAGAGAGGGAGGGTAAAGAAAGGAAAAAGTAGGGGAAAGAAGAAGTGAATAAAATGAAGGAAAGAAAGAAAGTGAATGAAGGAAATAAGGAAAAGAAATGAGTTAGGGAAAGAAGGGAAAGGCAGGAAAGAAGGTTGAGGAAGGGAGGAAGTGAATGGAGGATATAAGGAAAAGAAAGGAGTTGGGAAAAGAAGAAAAGAAGGAAAGGGAAGAAGGTGAAGGAAAGGAAGAAAGTGAATGAAGATGGGAGGGTGGGCGATAAAGTGGTTTTATCTTTCCTTTCCCCTCCCCTTTCTGAGCAAGAATGGAAGACCACAAGCAATTTTGCATTCTATGGTGTCTGTTAAGATAAGGTCAGGATGGCAATGATAAAGATGGCCATCCAGTGACATGAAACCAAGTCCAGTGTGGTTTGGTAGTTTGGATTCCTTTTCACTGCTGGGGTGGCATGGGGCTGAACTATGCAGACACCATCTTCCTGCTGGGGGCCATGTAATCTCCCTCTGACCAATCTGGAATACTCCACTCTGGATCAGCCCCATTTTAACTGGCATATGTACATATGTAAAGGCTTTATTATCAGAACTCC
Source organism: Anolis apletophallus (assembly GCA_030556195.1). Classification (NCBI taxonomy): domain Eukaryota; kingdom Metazoa; phylum Chordata; class Lepidosauria; order Squamata; family Anolidae; genus Anolis; species Anolis apletophallus. The sequence goes on along the minus strand of JARBWK010000012.1, from coordinate 29,984,845 downwards.
ATTCTAAAATAGGAAAGTTACTCAGGGAGCTAATCTAATCTAACTCAATTCTAGGGAAGAACAGAAAAAGGTCTGATGGAAAGAAGAGTGTAGAAACATCTCTAGGAAGATCAGTTCAGATCAAAAGTGTTCTGCTTCTGTAGACATAGAGGGAGGACACTTTGGGCCTCTCAACGTATCTAATCCTATTCCTAATACCCATTGTGAGACATTCTTGACTCCTCAGTGCTAAGCAATGTTGCACTTCCAACATGGGAATTCTGTCTTTTCTCAATGGTGAGAGTGCTCTTTCCCTCCTGTAGAACCAACTCTATCTCTAAAAATTGGACATTTTGGGAGTGTTTTTGTTTGTTTGTTTTCAAGAAGGGGAGAGTTGCCTTAAGCAAGGAGCCAATAGGCTGCCTAGGGTTTCATGTAAAGAGAAATTGCTCTTTCGCTCTCAGAATGAGCTTGGCACATCCAAGTGTCTGCAGATAAACTATCATCTGTAGCTGGTGATATTGGTGCTTGCTATTTTTATTTTTTTTTGCAGTATATCCATTTATCCAGTACTTTTAATGTGGAATGGCAAGTTGCTGGTCTTTCAATTATTTTGACTTCCATCTCCCATCAGCATGGCCAAAGTTCAATGGGAATTGTCAATCAAACATGTGAAGAGTCAAAGATTCCCCACTCATGTTGGAATGTGATATATAAGGACACCCCATCCTAAGGTGTATCCGAAGTACACAATTGTAGCCGTTTCAGACCACTTTAAATGGGATCCAATAGTTTGTAGATTTGTGATGCACCAGAAATTCACTAATCCACTTCTCTGATTAGAGTTGTCTTGCAAAGAATTTTTAAGTACTTTGCAAAACAGCAAATTCCATAATGGGATGCAACCATTGTTGTTAAAGTACTATTAAAGTGAATACAATCCAGGATGGAATTTTCTCCATACTACATTACTATATAGTATACTCCAGTACTAGTAAAATGCTAGTTTTCTTTTAGTTATTGTGCTACGGTTATCTGTGGAAACTTTTTCCATGGCAATAATAGATTTTTTAAAATCCCTGTTATTCATTTAGTTAGTAGATAAACAAAAATGGAATTTAGAGAAACTTTTTTAAACAAAAACTTGTGTAAATTTTAAACATATCAGTTCTTGAAAGAAATCCAGTTTCTCGATCTGTGAACATTTATTCCAGTTTGTTTGTTGGACCACTTAACCAATTAAGATTAAATAACACGTATATGTATTAAGGAACAAGTGAAGAACATTATAACTTAATTCTGTTTGGTCATGGAATATATTCATTTATTATTTTAGCCCTCTGTATGGATTCCATGTACTATAAGTTATATTTCAGAGTAAGGAACTGGCAAAACTATCTCTGAGTATTTCTTGTCTAAGAAAATCCTATGAAATTAATGAGGTCAGCATAAGGTGACAGATGATGTGAAGGTGAGCATACACACTGTGCATTGGTTGGAACAGAAACTAGACACTGAAGTTTGATTAATTTAGGCAAAGCTGTGGTTTAGGCAAATCTCGAATTGTAATTAATTTGGACAATAGATAATACCATTGTTTTAAACCAATAAAATAAGTATCTATTTGCTAAACCCATCATATTTAGATCCTGGACAAATATTTTAAACAAGGTACAACTAAAAATATTAATACAGAGTAGGCCAAAAGTGTTGAAGCCATCTGATGTACAATTTTTTTTAAAGTACAATATTTCATTTATGAGAATTAATTTTTCACATGTAACATAAATGTTCACATTTAATGTAAACTAAATTTATGTTTTATATATGCTACATATGGAACTATGGTATTGTAGGGTTTTTTTAAAAAAAAATAATATTGACACTTTTTGTCCGTTCACCCCTGCCTCATTTGACCCATCCTGTACAAACTTTTTTTTAAAAAAATGAAACTGCTATTGTGTTTAAAGAACACAGAAATGGCTTTCAAAACACAATCAAAACATAATAAAATGCAGACACAACACACCCCATTGAGAGTTCCACCTGGTACAGTAATCCGCTGCAATAATATCCTCTAATCTAATAAAAAAATAATGTTCTGATCCGATCCAAAAAAAATTAACATTGAAAAACATTTTATGTGCAAAAAGTTTTTTGTAGAGAAAAATATGTTTCCTGTTGAAAAAAAAATCTATTTTCTGCACAAAAAAATCCTCATATGTTAATTCTGTAACAAAATTGAATATGGATTTTCCCCATGGAACAGTCTTTTTGATAGAAAATGTTTATGACATAGAAAATGCTGTTCTATGTGTGTGTGAGGGGGATCCATGGGCAAATTTTGCACACAATAAATTGCTGACATTCTACACATCTTTTCTAATGTTATTTCCATCCCTACCATGAGGATGCTGTTTTCACCTGCAATATTCCCATTGCAAAATTAATGTGCATACTGGTCTTTGTCTTTATAGTGAAAGAGAACTGAATCACCTTTGAAAAGAAAAGGAATCTTATCATATATTCTGCAAATACTAAAACCTGCAAGCAACATGAAGGTGAAAAAACAATCACAAACTTCCAGAAACCTTGACAAAATGCTGAGAGAATCTTCAAGCACTGTCTGGAGAATATGACTTCTGATGATTTTTTTTCCTCTTTACACCTATCAAAAAGCATACCTCGTTGATGAAATGAAAAGACTGGCAGATGGTGAACTAATTCAGGATTAGAATGCTTCCAATGCTAGAAAATAACATTTAGAAATTATGTTGATCTACAGATAGTTTCCAGATGTTTTTTGATAATTTAATGAAAGCTAGACTATTTCTGTTCTTAACTAAATTAATTTTTGCAAAACTCAAGAAAAAGATAAGCACTATGTTTTTTGCAAACAAAACCCACTGAGGAATTAAGATATCTGCGTACAGATAACACCAGATCTGTCACTCCTTCCCACCTGTCACCAAGGAGGCTGTCCAGACTTTGAACTGGTGCTTGGCTGCTGTGTCAGACTGGATGAGGGCTAGCAAATTGAAACTCAATCCAGACAAGACAGAGGTCCTCCTGGTCAGTCAAAAGGCCGAACAGGGCATAGGGTTACAGCCTGTGTTGGATGGGGTTACACTTTCCCTGAAGACGCAGGTTCGCAGCTTGGGAGTGATCCTGGACTCATCGCTGAGCCTGGAACTCCAGGTCTCAGCGGTGGCCAGGGGAGCTTTTGCACAGTTAAGACTCATGCGCCAACTGCGCCCGTACCTTGGAAAGTCTGATCTGGCTACGGTGGTCCACACTCTGGGCACATCCTGAATAGATTACTGCAACGCACTCTCTGTGGGGCTGCCTTTGAAGACAGTTCGGAAATTACAATTAGTCCAACGGGCAGCAGCCAGATTACTAACCGGAGCTACATACAGGGAGCATACCACCCCCCTGTTGTGTCAGCTCCATTGGCTGCCTGTCCATTTCCGAGCTCAATTCAAAGTGCTGGTTTTGACCCTTTAAAGCTCTATATGGTTCTGGCCCAGCTTACTTGTCCAAACGCATCAGCCCCTACGTCCCATCTCGTAATTTAAGATCATCCGGGGAGGCCCTGCTCCCGCTCCCGCCAACTTCTCAAACGCGGTTGATGGGGATGAGAGAGAGGGCCTTCTCGGTAGTGGCTTCCCATCTGTGGAATGCACTCCCAAGCGACATACGCTCGACCACATCCCTCCTGGCATTCAGTAAAGGAATGAAGTCCTGGCTGTGGGACCAGGCATTTGCGCATTAGTACAATGCAACATTTTGGACTGGATTTGTAAGGGCAAGTTGATGGAGATGGCTCAATGCCCCTGTTATAGACGGAACACTGTTTTTAACTTCATTGAATGTGTGTGATGTTTTAATGTTAGTTGTATTTTAATGTATTTTAATGCTGAATGTTTTTGGTTTTTATATTGTATTTTACTATGTGGGCATCGAATTGTGCCTTTTGTTAGGCAGCTCTGAGTCCTCCCTCGGGGGTTGAGAAGAGCGGGGTAGAAATGTTGGAAATAAATAAATAAATATTCTTTTTGCCCTATATTAATGTTATTTCAGAGGGCCAGCATAAAGTAGTAGTTTGAGCACTGAGCTATGATTCTGGAAACCAGGGGTTGGATTTCCCACTTAGCCATGAAAAACTACTGGTGACCTTGGGTGTATCACATACTCTTGGCTCCAGAAAACCTTGTGATAGGTTCACCTTAGGTTCACCATAAATTGGAAATGACCTGAAGCACACAACAGCCAAGACATCATCCTTGGATTGGGATGAAAGGGAGTCACAGATTTGTGTTATCTGCATATTGATGTCATTGCATTCCAGATCTCCATACAATCTCTTCCAGCAGTTTCATGTTTATGTCAAGTAGCATGGGGACAAAACAAAACCCTGGAGCCATAGGATTGAACAGGACTCCTCCAACACCACCATCTGGGTTTGACCCCCCCCTTCCCCCGGGAAGGAGTGATTTTCCATCCCAATTCCCAACCCATTGAGACAGCAGGGAAGGAAAACATGGCTAATGGTACAGAGAACTCCAACAAAGCCAGCACCCCATCCAGTTCCCTGCATAGAACATCCATCATTGCAACCACCTATCTCAACCCTATCTACAACCAGATTGAAATTAATCTAGGTAATCTGTTTAATCCAGAAACTGTGAGAGCTGAGATATTACCAAACACTGCAATACCTTGCCCCAAAATTGTATGTTGGACATTGACTGAGAGTTATCCATTATTGTCGGATTCTAAGGAGGCACTTAAAAAAGTGCCTCCTTAGACATGTTGGAATGCTGGCTTTTGTAGGAAGCATTGACTATCCTATTCACCTACTTCGCCAATCCCTTTCTGGTCTACTTAATAAACCAGGAAGAAAAGGGGTCTGGCACATATGTAGTGTCTATCTCCTGCTCAAAGATCATTTCAATATACTCAGGCTGCACTTACTGAAAAATATCTGGTAATACTGGACATGCAGAGACTGAGGTTACATCCAATAAAACAATATCAACTATAGCCATGCAAGTTCTTCAGTGGGCTATTGAATGCTCTTCATTTTTTTCTAATACCAATGTGTAATAGATGTCTGACCCCTTGAAACATCTCTTCTCCATGTAACCCCATTTGTGATGACACCAATGAGTGGTGGAATCCTGTTTTCAGTGGACCAAAGAGGTACTATAATTATGCTGGATGCAGGGCAATGCCTGTTGAGTCTGGGCCTTGGTCTACAGTCCTGGTGATGAAGCAGAGGTTCAAGTTTGTTCTGTGTTCAAGTAACACAGAGCAACCGCATTCTCTTTACAGCCTCCAGATGGTCTCTGTACTTTTTTTCTCTTTGCTTAATACTGTTTAGCTGTACAAATAAATAAATCTTGGTGTTTCTACAACCATGCATTTCACCACTGTTATTAACCCAATCCGAAAGCCACATTAAAGTCCAAATACAAGGCATTAAATGCTAAATCACTTTCCTTTTAGCTCAGAAATAAATCAAAGTTAAAAGTACTGCCTGCCATACCAGTGGGTACAGGATTGCATCATAATAGCCTCAAAAGAAGGTATGCCGGACCTGCATGGTCAAGGGCCGGCATACCTTGGGGAACGCCTCTTTCCGTGTCAACCCTTGAGATCGCCTTGATCAGACCATCAAAATCTATTACAGGTCCCAGGCCCTAAGGATGCCCATTTGACATCAACCCGACATAGAGCTTTTTCGGTGATCGCCCCATCACTTCTGATGTAAGGAGGGATGGAACACCCTCTCTCCTTACATCAGAGCCACCCATGATCTAAAAGACTTTCTCATGGCTTGAGAGTGCCCTCCCAAGTTACTGGTGATAGGAACTCTCCCAAAGACTCTACTGGAGACTTTACTTTTGGACCTGTCAGGCCGTCACTATGCCTCCAATGCTGGCTGGGTGAGCCAGCTTTTACACCTGCCCCGCGCCATCCAGTTGGCCCTGTTCATGACCACACTCCATCGGGTTTTATTCTGCCCCTCTCTCTAGGGACTGGGTGAACCCGGGTACCTAGTAGATAACTCCGTATAGTCTGTTCTGTTACTGTTCGTGATGTGTAGAGTTGTTTACTGTTAACTGTATTATTCTGTTGTAAACCGCTCTGAGCCTTCGGGGAGTGGTGGCATATAAATTCAAATAATAATAATAGTAATAGTAAAACGTGGCTGTTTGAGAGGACATTCGGCTGGGAACTGTTAGACTGTTAATTGTTTTTAGATGTTTTTAGATGTTAGATACTTTAGATGTTTCAGATATTTAGCGGTGTGTTTTTACTGTAAATCGCCCAGAGCCATTTGGGATGGGCGATTAATAAATCCCAAAATAAATAAATAAATAAATAAAGGAGCAAGATAATGTGCTTGCTAATTGCTTGAGCAAAACACTCAAACAACACCTAGAGCTGGAATCTATGCTACCTGAGCTGTAGTCCCATATACCATCGAAATTATATTGCTCTCAGGGAATCTGACCCTACATGACTGTTCCAATCAAATTTACAGTGTATTCTGGTTTTGAGAGTTTCATAAAAAGATGCATAACTTCTCTGAGTTTTTGCCACCATACAAAATTGAATCAATTTAAGCCAATTTTTTAATAAAGAAGACAACTTACTCCTATCTTACTTATTCAGTAGAATAGTTCAGAACTGCTGTGCTGAAATGACAAAACTAAATACCATATTTGTCTATGTTAGGCGAAGGAAAGGAAAGCAGCTTCCATTATATGATGCACAGAATTTCTTTAAAGGTTTATGGCAATCCGGAATGATTTTAAATAGTTCTTTTTTATGTTGTAGGCTCTTGTTTTGAAGTTTTCTTTCCACGCTGAGTCTCATGTTTTAATGTTCAAAAGACCAGTAACTTCTGTCAGATCTGTAAACAGCAAGCACTATGTGTAAGGAGAATGACTCTAGAGATCAGGGTTGGAATATCCAATCAGCCATAACAGTCTGTTTCAGCCTCAGACGAAGGCATGGCAAAGCTCTTCAGAAGAAATTTTGCCAAGAAATCCTCATGATAATTTCACGATAGGTCAAAAATGGCTTGAAACCCAAACAACAACAACAATAACAAGGAGGTTAAACTATCAGACATTTCCTTGGTCTTGCAATTGTGTGGCCTCAAAACCATTTATGATTTGTGCTTGATAAAAGCAGGGGTGGGTTGTGGTTTGTTGGGTTTTTTTGTTTAGTTTTTAGTTTTGTTTTGTAATGTCTTGTGCTTTCTGCTTAACACCCGCAGTCCTTTATTAAATACTCCTGAAGCTAGATCTATTTTGCTAGTGAGGTGGTATAGCTGGTGTGTGTGTGTGTGTATATATATATATATATACACACACACACACTGTATATACTATATATATATATATATATATATATATATATATATATATATATATATAAATTTCAGGGACACACATTTGGTTTTCCTGCATGTAGAACCTTGCTGCCCAAATTAAAGTAAAACAGAGTGAGCAGAAAATTATTTGTTGTATAATTGGTAGTAACTCAACAAGCATTTTGAATTTCCATTGATATAACAGTAGCAACGGAAATACTCCTTGGAGTCTTAATTATATTCCCAAGATGAAAAAAAATTAAAATACAAAAGGATTGCAAGCTTCAATCTACACTCAAACTCTCTTTATGCCTTTTTTTAAAGGCTGATTTTGATGGATCTCATAGTTTTGGTAGAATATAAATAAAAATAGAATTCTAAAAGACTCAAGCACACCAGAAAGAAGACAATTGCAACTATCTCTCTCTAATATGCTAGTTTACTGCATCAAGGACATTTGTTTCTAGAGAAGTAACCCTTTGACTGTTTCCTCCTCTTAAGTAAGCATGAATATTTATAATAGTTTTTTTTTCTAGTGCAGAAGAAAATGTAGAAGTAATATTCTACAGAGAAAACCACATGGCTCTTCTGCAAATAACTCAAAAGAAATGTTGTTTTCTATGCAGAAATTAGGTTTTACACAAAGATTCACATATTTTCCACTGCCAAATACATCCTACACAACATTTTGAAATACCTGAATGCCAGGAGAAATTGTACACATTTTTGCTGTTCATTTTCCTGATGGAGTTTCCCAACAAATTTTCAGCCAGGGGATGAAAATTACATGTATTCTTTCCATTCCTATTTGTTACATGTGGGAGCATGTCCAGTCCACAGTGGCAGCAATGATTGCAACTCTAAGTTTCTCCCAAGGACAATTGTTAAACATGAGATGGGCCCAAGCCAAGGATCTCATTAAACAACAGATCCCGGACATGGAGCGCCAATCTAACCTAGCCTGTTCCCCAGCCTTCATTGTTAGAGAAGCCACTAGATACCTCACTGCCCCCCATGGCATATCTAACAGACCTGGAGGTGCCCAAACACCGAAGGGCTTTTACCCTGGCAAGATGCCATGCCCTCCCATCAGCTGTATTGGAGGGGAGGTATCAAAAGACCCCCTTCAAGCAGAGACTATGCCCCTGTGAGTCTGGTCATGTAGAAAAAACTGAGCATGTGCTTCTTCCATTCATGTTCCACAGAGATCTTAGATCTAATCTCATTATAACATGACTTCTAAAATACCCAGAGCGCAGTGAAAAATATTATTCCATCCTGCTGCTTTCAGATTCTAACACTACAATAACTCACAGTGTTGCTAAGTTCTGTGCTGCTGCATTTAAAATTAGATGGATGATGATTGTCCCCACAAGGCAACACCCTGTTGGGCATGTAGTTAGAGCAACGCTACAGCTGAAATGCTACTAGACTCGCAATGTGCCCCTCCCTTCCCCTTTAGTGCCCCCCCCCAGGTTTTTTGACCCCTCCTATCAATCTTTCTCTCCCCCTTCAGTTCCATACCTGTTACAATATACTGTGTTTTAAAATGTGGTTTTAAACTGTCTTCTAATCTACTTTTAAGTAACTGCTTCACTGGGGAGTTGTCCTTCCCCTCCCAGGGCGCTTGTGCCCCTCTTTGTGCTGTTCAGTGACCATAATAAAGTTTTGTACTTGTACACTCACTATTCAGTATGATACAGTCAAGAATTCTATCACCGTACTCTGGGCAGCTAAGACTGGGGACCTTGCCATGACCTTGCATGTGTTGATGCATCTACATCAGTGGTTCCCAACTTTTGGGCCTCTAGCTCCCACAGTTCCTAACAGCTGGTACGCTGGCTGGGATTTCTGGAAGTTGAACTCCAAAGCACCTGGAGGCCCAAAGGTTGGCAACCACTGATATACCTGCTATAGCTCAATGAAATCATGAGGGTTGCAGTTTTCCAAGAGCTTTAGCCTTTTCTGCCAAGTAGTGCTGGTACCTCACTAAATGAAAAATTTCAGGATTCCACAGCATTGAGCCATGGCAGTTAAAGTGGTGTCAAATGACATTAATTTGATAGCATAAAGGTAAAGGTTTTCCCCTGACATTAAGTCCAGTCATGTCTGACTCTGGGGGGTGGTACTCATCTCAATTTCTAAGCCAAAGAACCAACATTATCCATAGACACCTCCAAGGTCATGTGGCAGCATGACTGCATGGAGCACTGTTACCTTCCCGCCGGAGCAGTACCTATTAATCTACTCATATATGCCTGTTTTCAAACTGCTATGTTGGCAGAAGCTGGGGCTAACAGCGGAATCTCATGCAGCTCCCGGATTCGAACCACTGACCTTTCGGTCAGCAAGTTCAGCTGTTCAGCAGTTTAACCCACTGCACCACTGGGGGTTCTTATTGTTACCTAGTGTAGTGTACATTTGATAGTGTAGATACACCCTAAGTCTACCACCCAAATATTCCTGAGCACTTGGAAGTAAGTTAGATGTTGAAATGTTGGGCACAAATTTCTACAGATGGCTTTGTAACTGTATTAACTGAATGCAATTATTGACCTCCCATGGTTACCAGCCTTGCCTTATCGGACCGTATCAAAATTGCCAATAATGGAAACTGTGTTACTGCATTTAGCTGATGGTAGTTACAAAGCACAGTCAAGGACAACACATGAAGATTTTCAATGCTCCTTAGTACTTGAGGACATCAACAGCTGAACTTTCATTATTGGTCATTTAATCCTCCAAATCTTCAGGCATACTGAATCCGTTGTGGGTCCATCTATTTATGCAGAACGAAAAAAGTCAAGCCAGTAGTTATAGCCTATGAACTAACAGCTCATATGTTCTTTTAAATCTTTGAGTGAAAAAAACGACTCAAGGCAATACATGAAGCAATTCCTTGGTGGCCACTAATTTGACTGCATAGTATCACTCTGTAATTTCTTGGCATTTTTCTTGTAATGAGAAATACACAGAGCTAATATAGTTAAGTTGTCCCATGAAGCTCTGTTTATGGAGATCACTTCTACATAAATAAAGAGCCCAGAAAGGAATGTAGCAGGGTATACACTGTGGGTGGGTAAACTTTCAGTGAACTTTCCAAAAAGTTCAGAGGTTTAGAAAGCATCCTAAAGTTTGGATTTTTATCTAAACCTTTTGCCCTGCTTTCCCCCTCACTTCATAACAACCCTTTGTTCTTTCCTTTCAAACACAATCATCTCTCACTTCATCACCCTGAAAGGCTACATGCTTCAGTTTACAAAACTGTTGTCCCAACAATGCTGGATGAAGAGAGGAGAAGACAGTTACGTCTTGCTTCACTTGCTGTCCAAGTCCCTTGATGGCTCCATCCCAGCTAAATATGTTAATTTTGAAAAAGCACAATAATTATTTTGAAGCCAACTTAGTCTTATCTTCCCCCTACAAGCACACATCTTCCCATACACAAATATCAAGGAAAAAAAGAGTATTTCATTTTATTTTGCCACATCCATTTCTGTTTTTGTTTTTTTACACAATGGGTTGTTGTAGGTTTTTCGGGTATATGGCCATGTTCTAGAAGCATTCTCTCCTAACGTCTCGCCTGCATCTATGGCAAGCATCCTCAGAGGTTGTGAGGTTTGAGGATGCTTGCCATAGATGCAGGCAAAGTGTCAGGAGAGAAGGCTTCTAGAACATGGTCATATAGCCCAAAAAACCTACCACAACGCAGTGATTCCAGCCATGAAAGCCTTCGACAATACATTTGTTACACAATGTTTGCTAAAACAATTTCTCCTTATTGATACAACTTGCCTACATGGCAGTCTGCTTTATGGAGTTGCTGCCCCCAGCAACCTTCCTAATCTTCAACCATCAAGGTATTATTGTCTCCCCAATTACTCTGACTTCAATAGGTATTCTCCAGTAGGAAGAAACAATTGAATCTTCTAGGCCATGATCTGTTGTCATCCTTAGTATATTGTTGCATTACATGAAGTACACTCTCCCTTTTTGCACCCTACACATGGCTGTCATCCTGTATTTCAGAGTATAGAGTGAAAGGTCTTCTCCATCTCCCACCCCTAGACTCACTGTTTGGCTGCTGTACATATACCCAAGCTTTTCAGTAGTTTGTAGAGAGCAGGGAACAACAACCTCATCTGCCTATATCTAGATCAAAGACACCATCTGCTGAAGTTCAGCAAGATCCTTCTAGAGTCTAAGCACATGCTATAAGAATTCTAATTATGTCTATGGTAATGAAGCTAGATGCTTCTCCAATTCCCACCCTGCTCTCCAGCCACCACTGAAAGGATATGGAGAGGGGTTATCACCACGGACATTAAATCCTGGAAAGTGCCCTATGTTTACAGTCACAAGTGTCTAAACAGACACATTATTGTAAGGGAATCAGCCACAGATAAATCATTCTATAACAGGTAATACAAAAGCAATCCTTGAAAATGGAGGGAGGTCTTAGCCAGTTTTGAAGTTATTACACTAATATCCTCTCCATTGGCGCCCCCTTGTTGTGGGGGAGAGGCTTGCGCACCCTAATGAAGTTGTGAGCTATGCTGGCGGTGGCATAATAGCCAGCGGTAGGGCCTCCCACGCCAGACAGGTCACAACCGAAGGGTCTGACAAAGAGCGTCAAAGGGCAGGATGGGCTCTCTAGCCTTTTGGCAACCATCCTAGGAGAAGGAAAACTCTGGTTTCAAACCCGGGCAGATGGTGCTCGTTTAACCCTGTAAGGTCAACCATCTAAGAGAAGGAAACTCGAACCAAACCTACAACCTGAGGACCTCGCTGCCACTGTCCCAGCTTGCTAGGCCCTGGCAGATGAACCTTTGGTTTAAAGGGTGAGGCCAGTTCTGTGCACGCTGCACTCCACCAGAAAAAAATCCATTGCACAGGCTCGAAGGACACATCCAACCTCTGATTCATCAACGCGCATGTAGAAAGTGTGGGATGAGTTCTTCCTGAATCTTTGTTCATGAAGAAAAGCCAGGAACACTAATCTAGTCACCCCGATAACCAAAGCCAAAAGGGGTAGTGCACAAAGCCCATCTATAGGTCAAAAATCTCAAGAAGTACAGTCAAAAGACTGAAAATGTTTGAACAGTGAGGACTCCCAGTAGCTGCTCAGTGGCTGGCTCTGTAAACCAAGCACATGATGAATCAGGGTTTCCTGTTTGTTATGTCTTTTTCTCTTTGCTGAACTTTAAGGATGGATTATGTCTCTTTAGCATCTTTCAAGTCCTGTTTAGGAGGTTGCTGTCCATTCATCTCAGCCAATAGTTCGGTTGGGGAAGAAGCCATCATCTGGAGCCAGAAAATCCCCACGATCCAATTGTCAATTTCTATAATAACAAAAAAGACATATGCAAACATATATTAGTCTTACTTATATCACTAATAAGATACAAGCCAATGACAGTATATAACTAGGCCAAAAATATTAAGATACTCTTTCCTGTCTCTGTACCTCACCATGCCTCAAAAGTTAAGGGGGTACAGTTTACCTGTCTATAGATACATGGAACTGGCCCTGGTCTGGTGTAGGAGGCCACAAGAACAAAATCTCCTGACAGTTCAATCAGTCTGCTCCTGCCATCTTTCCGTGACTAGACAGCAAGCTTTCAACTCTATGGAATGCGTTGCCGGGCGACGTTCGCGCCATCATGGAGTTAGCTCCTTTCTGGAGGGCATGTAAAACAACTGTGGTTAAGCTTGTCTTTAACTAAGCCCTCCGGCTCTGACCATGCCCTATCTGATCTAATGTTTTAATGTTTTATTTGTATTTTACGTATTTTGTGTATTTTATGTCTATTTTAACGGATTGTTTGTAAACCGCCCCGAGCCTGCAGGGAAGAGCAGTATATAAAATTGAATAAATAAATAAATGCCTCATGAGCAATGCAAATGGCCAAGGACAGATGTGTATGAATACAGTTAACATTCATTGTTAAGTTTCAATATGCTTTATGCAGCTATAGCACAATGTTCAAAAACAGAAAAAACCAGCCAAAATAACGAGTGCACTTCTAATGCAAGGGCTTGTCCATTGAACCCTATGGGGAGTATTCACGAGTTCTTGTTTTAATTGGTTGAGATTGTTCTTCAGCTTATTCACCCACCCATATGGACTCACTCTTCTGCAATTTTGACTCAGGATAGATATATCACTTTTATAAGTGCTCCTTATACTTTCAGGGTCAAATTGTACAGTAGACTTAAGTGCCTTCATTGTTGAAATATGCTTGTCATAGAATATGTCTTTCCTTATCTACATTAAGCAAGTTTTGTTTTCTGATTGGTCACTGAAAGGTAATTCAGTGGGTATTATGTGCATTTGTAATCATGTATAGTTGACTTTCCATATCCACAGATTCGGCATCCACAGATTGCACCATCCACAACTTTGAAATACTACAAGTCACTCCTGGTGTGTGTGAAGGCGTAGTTGATGCCACCTGTATATAAGACTTTAAGTTGTAAGGTTAAAACTATTGTATTATGTTTTAGCTAGTCTGTTTAGTGTTAAGTTTTGGTTGCATTGATTGGTTCTTTAGAGCTGTCAATCATCGTTTAGCATAGCCAATTGAGTTTGTTTTTCCTCCCCCTTGAGACTTTGGGAATCTAGCTTTCTCTTTAGACTTTGCCTGGATCTCTCCAGAAGAGGATGTGTTGAAGGATTTGCCAGTCAGGCCTCAGTCAGGCCATTCTCTAGCACTAACTCTTCATATCTTGGAATTCATTCTGTATGTCCAGCACACCTGGATGAGGCTGTGGAATCCCAAACGCCTTCAACTAGTCATTTTGGTATCCAGAGGAAGGCTCTGTGCCTTCAATATAGGCCATTTGACTGGGGCTAAGAGAGTTTTGACCTCAAAGCCATTGAGAGAGAGAGAATTTGGAAAGCCATCCGGCTGAAAGCTTCCTGGACCCAAGCAACTAAAGGACTGTAATGTATATTTTCTTTTACCCCTGTTTGGAGAACCAAGTTTAGTACCTCTATAAGATAACTCCTTTTGTGAACAATAAAGCCTATTTGAGTTATCTATAGTGACTGGTTTGGTCCTTGGGAGTTCCAGTTCTCTATGGGAAGGCAAGAAGAAGTCCCCTGGGAAGAGATGTCACATCCTTGTTCCTTTTCTAAGCCCAAGAGCCCAGGCGCGATTTCATAGTGTGAGAGAATCAGCCATCTACAAAGACATTATCTGGATGTGTTACTATCCTTCAGGGAGGCTTCTCTCATGTCCCTTTAGGGATCACAACCTGGGGATAATAACCAGATACAATGAAAACATCTGCCTTTCCACTTTGCTACTCTGCTGCTGAATATGCATGCCCAGTATGGAATACATCTCACCAAGATAAAACAGTGGATGTGGCTCTTAATGAGACATGCCACATTATCACAGGATATCTACGTCCTACAGCACAGGAGAAATTATACTGTTTAGCTGATATTGCACCAACTGATATCCGTCTGGAGGTAGCAGACAGTAATGAAAATACCAAGGCATTGAAATCTTCAGAAAGGCTAATAGTAAGAGCAAACCACAAAATTCAAGGGGTACATATACAATTCGTTAGAGTGGATACAGCAGTAATAGGCTAATAATGTGATCTCTATGTTAGAATAAAGGTTACACTTCCACACTGTTCATTGCTTATAATGCATATCATAAATGAATTAGGAGAAGCTGGTTAATTATATTGAAAGCATTTATCAAAAAGACACACGTATTTACAACTGCTATGTGGGTATTCCAATGGTACAAAGCTAAAACATCATGTGTAACACATATGTGGGAGCAACAGCTGGCATGGTGAATGCTAAATACATTATAGAGAACATACAATAATATTGGCATGTACTGTTGGCATATACTATACAAGTTCAGCAGGAATACAAAGATAAATCAACACATATAGTGAATATATACCAGCCACAGATGCAAACACTAATTTAACATAACGTGTCTCAATGCAGACCGCAAAGTTAATGCCTGGGAATGCAAAGCGGCCAAGCCGCGGCTTCTCCTCCGCCGGTTTCGGGGGGGGGGGGTTAAAGAACAAGGAATGGGACACAGTCAGTGTCTGGGTATATCTAGTGCCTGCTGCACAAATTCAGGGTCCACATTCCTCAGAATGAGAGACACGCGGAGCAGTCGTGGCGGTCCGCTGTGCCCCGGGTAAGATTCAATTGGCATATAGCCGTAAAGCAAACGTCGCAAGCTGCTGCAATCGGGAATCTCGTTGCAAGGACGGCACGAGGTTTCCCCGTGATGGCAGGGAACCTATGCCGAAGAATGTAGCACCGCAAAGGGGGCAAAGACGCTTCACACCAATGGTGGAAGCCTTGCCAACGGCTCTAAGTGTTGTGGCACCATAGTATTTTGCCGTTTCGCGGATATTTCGCTTCGTCAGGGCTAGAATAAAGTTGCTACATGGGCGTCAAGCAGCGGAGCGTTCCGTGGTAGGTTTTCAACAGGGCTTCACAAATATTACTGCTGTACCCACTCTAACGAATTGTATATGTACCCCTTGAATTTTGTGGTTTGCTCTTACTATTAGCCTTTCTGTATTGTGCAAGCACCCCCGCCTTGTGCTTTTGTGTATCCATTGAAATCTTCAGCCCATCCTCTGTTCAAATATCAGCCAGCGTGCCAATGTCTTAAATCAAGAAACAGCTTCCTAAGATCTACAGAGGTACTTGCAGGAATACCTCAGCAAGCAAGAGTCCAAAAAAGGCAGGCTAAAGCACACAACCTCAATCAGTGGCTGTTACCAGATGAGAAACTTCCTCCTGGGCACACACAAGACTGAGTGACTTGGAAGGTGCTAAACAGACTGTACTCTAGCATCACGAGATGCAGAGCCAACCTTAAGAAATGGGGGTATAAACTGTAGTCCACAACATGCAAGTGTGGAGAAGAGCAAACCACAGACCTCTTACTACAATGCAGTCTGTGCCCTGCCACATCCACAATGGAGGACCTTCTTGCGGTGACACCAGAGGCACTCAAAGTGGCCAGTTTCTGTTCAAAGAAAATTTAGTATAATGCCAGGTGTTGTTGTTGTTGTTTTTAAAAAATCTGTTTGTGATTTTTAACTATGTGGGATTTTTTTTAACATTGTTTGGTTTTTTTATTCATCATAATTGTATTTTCAATTGGCTTCTGACATGATAAATATTTATTTATTTATTTACTCTATTTATAAATAAATAAATAACTTGCAATTTTGGGGGGGAATCCAGAGAGCAAACCTTGATTTTGCTACGCCATTGTATCTTATGGGACTTGAGCATCCATGGATTTTAGTATCCACAAGGGGTCCTGAAATCAAACCCCATTGGTTATCAAGGCTCCACTATCTGTTTTCAGTTCACTGGAGTGAAAATATGTTCATCCTCAACATCTAATTCAAACTTTACGTTTTCATTTAGGAAATACTGATACCAAGAACCCAGGCAGTCCAACCCTCTGTTGGGAAATAGCTTTCTCTCCTAGGCACTCTAAATCCTGTACCCTTTCTGTTCCGTCAGCATACACATACATTTAAGCATACTTTCAAAATAATTGAATGCCTGGAGGTATGGACTTCTAAATACTCACTGATTTAATTATTGTAATTCATTTTCTTAATTGAGGTATTTGTTTTTATTAGCCTGAGCAGAATTTGATAAGCTTGTGCATAAAAGACAGCAATTGCAGTTGACACTTCTATTCTCTAGATTGAATAATACTGTATTAATGGGTAGCCTTTTACAGAAAACACTAGAAAAAATATGCTGTAAAAGAAAAAGTCTCCCGATATCAAACCTTGGTAACTTCAGGTGTATCCAGTGTTTATCAACCTTTTTGGAGCTGCGGCACATTTTTTACATTCACATAATCCTGGGGCACACCACCAACCAAAATGACACAAAATGACACTCTAACACAGTAATACATATAGTTAATATGTTTTCAAATGTATTTATACACTCGGTGTGAAACCTGGACCTGTTTCAATGAACACAACATAGATATCCTGGCAGGAATAGCAGAAAGACGCATACAAAGGTCTTGCTCAACAGCTGTCAGTCTCTCTGTGTGTTTAGTTTTTATCGCAGTCACCTGGTCCTCAGGAAAAATGTACCCGGTCCTCAGGGAAGCGGGCTGGAAAGAGAACAGCCAGACGGAAGCACACTCTGAGGCAAAGAGTTCCACTGCTGAACAGCTCTCAGTCAGGAAGTTCTTCCTAATGTTCACCCTCCTACACAGACATGCTTCCCTGTGATGTTTGCTTTTCTGCCTGCGCTGTTGTGCTCTCTCTCTCTCTCTCTCTCTCTCTCTCTCTCTCTCTCTATATATATATATATATATATATGTAATGTTCATTTGTGGGATTAACATAACTCAAAAACCACTGGACAAATTGCTGCCAAATTTGGCCACAAAACATATTAATATTAACCTAAGGAGGGACCATCAGTCAAAAAATTGATTTTGTCATTTGGGAGTTGTAGTTGCTGGGAGTTATAGTTCACCCACAATCAAAGAGCATTCTGAACTCCACCAATGATGGAATGGAATCAAACTTCCCACACAGAACTCCCATAACCAAGAGAAAATACTACCGTGTTTCCCCGAAAGTAAGACAGTGTCTTACTTTCTTTTCCCCCCAAAAAGTCCCCCTACGGCTTACTTTCGGGGTACGTCTTATATAACCCAAGACGTACCCCGTCACCATGCCGCCACCACCGCTGCCGCCATGCCGCCACGCCGCCGCAACCGGAGGTGTGCCGCGGCACACCTGTGGCCTGCCTCCGCGGCACACCTTTTTCGCCAGGCCTCCAAGCAAGGGGGGGAAAGGAGCCAGGGCGGGGACGAGCGGCGACGCGTCACTGTGACGCGGCGATCCTCACCACGCCCCTGGCTCTTTTCCCCCTCCCTTGCTTGGAGGCCTGGCGAAAAGGTGTGCTGCGGAGGTGTGCCGAAGGCGTGCCGCGGCATACCTCCAGTTGCAGCGGCGGCGCGGCGGCGGGACGAGGTACGGCTTACATACGGGGTACGGCTTATATAAGCCGACCCCCCCGACACCCCCGATACGTCTTACAATCGGGGGTGTCTTACTTTCGGGGAAACATGGTATAAGAGTTTGGTGGGCATTGACCTTGAGTTTTGGAGTTGTAGTTCACCTATATCCAGAGAGCACTGTGAACTCAAACAATGTTGGATCAGGACCAAACTTGGCATGAATACTCAATATGCTCAAATGTGAACACAGATGGAGTTTGGGGAAAATAGACCTTGACATTTGGGAGTTACAGTTTCTGGGATTTATAGTTAACACACAATCAAAGAGCATCCTGAACTCTTGCAACAATGGAATTGAACCAAACTTGGCATATTGAATTCTCATTACCAACAGAAAGTACTGAAAGGGTTTGCTTGGGAATTGACCTTGAGTTTGGAAGTTGTAGTTCACCTACACCCAGAGAGCACTGTGGACTCAAATAATGATGGATCTGGACCACACTTGACATGAATACTCAATATGCCCAACTATGAACACACATGGAGTTTGGGGAAAATAGACCTTGACATTTGGGAGTTGTAGTTCACCTACATCCAGAAAGCACTGTGGACTGAAATAATGATGGGCGAGCCTCTTCCTCATGGGGAAGGGGACACTCCACCCCTTTCCGACCCTCCCTCTGCTCACCTCAGCCTCTCTGCCGGCCTTTCCTGTGTATATAATCCATCCCTTATTCCCATAGTCTTGCCTAGGGGTTAAGTTTCTGATATAATGCTAAAATATTGCATATTGTTTTGTTTTTTAAAGATGGAAAAATGGCAAGCCAATTAGAGAGGAAGGTTGCTGATCTGGGATATTTTAATCTAATTTAAGGCAACTTTTCATACTGCTTAATTTATTCATAACGTAATTGCAAAAATATCATTTCTACTTTTCGTGTGGCAACATGAGCTGATTTGGAAACAACGCTAGCAGAAACTAAGCTATCCATCCCCTTGAGGTTTCACTGTCTGTGAATTATAGTCATTGTGGCCTTAGGATACGGTAATTAGAGGAAAAGTCAAAAGGAAACCAAAGGTGGAGTAGTCCTTTGAATTCTCAGAATGGACGGGAAACCTGCACATCTGCTGAAAAGCCCCACTGTGGATGTGCTGTCACACCCGGTCTGTATTTACTCAGGAAGGGCAAGGACATAGACTCTCTCTACCAGGGGATTGCTTCTTGCCTTCCTTTCGAGGCTTGGGGCTCCCAAGGACCAAGCTGGACACTATAGATAACTCAAACAGGCTTTATTGTTCACAACATGAGTTATCTTCACTCAGGCACTTTACTTTTTTTACCCCAAAAGGATAAAAGAAAAATACTTTACGGTCTCTTAGTTGCTTAGGTCCAGGAAGCTTCAGCTGGATGGCTGTCCAAGTCCTCTCTTTCTTTGTGGTCTCGAGGTAAGGACACTCAAGACCCCAGCCAGCTGGCCTATATTGAAGGTATGGAACCTTCCTCTGGATGTCAGCCGACTGGTTTGAAGGTACTGGGTCTCCTCAGAGCTACCCAACCATCCGGTATGTTGGGCTCTCTGTATGAGACCCAAGGAAAGTCAATTTGTCTGTGTTGAGAGATGGCTTGACCAAGGCCTGGCCCTGGCAAACCTTCAGATGTGTGCTCTTCGGGAGTGATCCAGGAAAGCTCTGCAAACAAAATGGCTAGATTCCCAAGTCCCTAGGAAACAAACTCAATTGGGCTCTCTTAAACAATGATTGACAGGTGTAAAGAACCAATCAACTCAACAGGCTTGCAGAAATACAATACAACAGTGCAAGCCTTTGGAACTTAAAGTTTCTCATACAAGTAGTGCTTGCTGTGCCGTCACAGTGGACTCACAGACTCATACTGCACAGTGGGTCAAGTAACTGAAAGCTCATAAGTGTCCAATGGTGTTAGGGATCCATACAGCCACTGAGTCCACTTTCTCCTCCATCTCCTCCTTGTTCCCCACAACCATTATTACCAATTGCAACATATTGCAAACAGTACATTGAAAGAGCATACACATGCCCACATAGAGGTTGGAGGAAATAAGGGGTGGTGGTAAAGGAGTAAGACAATGGGTTTTATACAAACCCCCTTCCCAGATGCTTGTGATATAATTCCAAAATGGAAAAAGCTACAAAACCTGAACAAAAGCATTTCCAATCAATCCCACTGTGTGGGGGAATTTTTTTTCCCAGTCGTGTGAGATTTATATCTCTATGTGTTACGATATCAATAATGTTCCAGCTTCACCACTACCTTTACCCTGATGGCTATAAGTGGCAAAGCAGCAGACCTGAGTTTAAGATATATCTCTCTATTACAGTATATATAGTGGATTTATCCTTGAGCCTTTATCTCCAACGGTTTGAATATTTTGAAATGTGGCCCCGTTTATATTCAAAGTAATTATAATAAAGCACGTCCACTGCTGTGGAATTTAGCAATTTTCTACAGTGCATTGATTTTAATGTTCAGCTTTTAAGTTCTGAGTGGCTTATAAAATTTGGGGGCTGCATATTTTGCATGAAAAAGCCTAAATGCCCCAAAGGCAACAGATTTTGAGCTGTGACTCTTTTGTATTTAAAGTAATTACAATAAAGCATATCCACTGGCAGGTGGTTGCTTCACTTACCCTGATGTCCAAGCTTTAAATCCAGACTTCGAAATCTATCCCAGCTACTGTGCTGTATTGCCCAAATATTTATACTATTTCGAATTGTTTATCTTACATCTCAATTTTCCACAAAACAGGATTCAAAGTGTCTTATATCATAAATTACACCAAACCGATTGAGACAGTGCAAAGTACCCCCCAAGCATTACTTAGTAGGTGCATGCACAATATCATTTTGGTGTTTCAGATTAAGAAAATTCGGAAGATCTGGCTACCAAATTGCCAAAAGCAAGCCTGGCAGGAGGCAGCTGAAGTCTTAGTTGATACCAGATCATGGCAGCCCGATCTTTTCTGCTAATGGGGGCTAATGGGACTGAGCAGCACTCTACCTGAGGTAGAGACAGTGTGTGGGTTGGACAGCCTCACAAATCAGGCAAACTGAGGCTCCTCCTTTGCTTTCTTCCCTGGCAGGTTCCATCCCTTTGTCAACACAATGCTATACACCTGAAGTCATCAAGGGCTGGGAAAGCATGCGACGCACTCAGTCAATAATGAATAACACACTATATATGAGAAAAGTATCAAAATATATTCATAGTGCCATAAGTAATGTCTAAAATTCCTCAATGGACATAGAGTGAATCTGGGACACACGACACAATTATTCTAATCACATAGACATATCTAACCCCTCCTACATATATTGTACACATTAGGGGGTGAAGCAAGAGACCCAAACACATATAATGGGTACAAGCGACGCAAGCTAACTGTCCATATAGACCCGAAAAAAGGGTTCGGAGTACTTCCACAAACATGCGCCACCACCTCAAGAAGGGTTGCTGCTGCTGCCGGGGCCTGCTTCTTCGCTCTTGGGGACTGGGAATGGCCTTGCCTCATACAGAGTCCCCCTCACTCACTCGCTCAGAAGCCGCCCCCCCCCCCTCGAGGCTTGGGTGGGGCTAAGCCGAGGGGAGAAGAAGCCCGGCGCCATTTTGTGTCAGTTGGAAAACAGAAGGAGGAGAGCGGGTGGGAGCAGAGTTCGGAGGCAGGCTGAGAAGCCTCGAGGGGGGCTCTGAGCGAGCGAGTGAGGGGGACTCTGTATGAGGCAAGGCCCTTCCCAGTCCCCAAGAGCGAAGAAGCAGGCCCCGGCAGCAGCAGCGACCCTTCTTGAGGTGGCGGCGCCTGTTTGTGGAAGTCAGTCGGCCGGCCTCTCTGCCTGGTTAAACCCTCAGTGGGCCTCTGTCCTCCTCCAGGCAGCCTCACCCACCCCACGCGCCCAGGAGAAACCTCTCGTAAAGACCATATTGATGTTAAAAGACTACAACCCTAGTGAGGAGCGGTCTGAAGACCCAGCGCCCTGAGGAAGCGTAATAACGCGAAATGGCCATTTTGGTGGCGCCGTTGTACCTCCAGCCATTGGTGCCTTTCCAGCCAGCGTCCTTCTAGCCAGCTCATCACCACAAGGACCTGGTCTTCGGTTCGTGAGTTAATATACTCCGAACCCTTTTTTCGGGTCTATATGGACAGTTAGCTTGCGTCGCTTGTACCCATTATATGTGTTTGGGTCTCTTGCTTCACCCCCTAATGTGTACAATATATGTAGGAGGGGTTAGATATGTCTATGTGATTAGAATAATTGTGTCGTGTGCCCCAGGTTCACTCTATGTCCATTGAGGAATTTTAGACATTACTTATGGCACTATGAATATATTTTGATACTTTTCTCATATATAGTGTGTTATTCATTATTGATTGAGTGCCTCGCATGCTTTCCCAGCACTTGATGACTTCAGGTGTATAGCTTTGTGTTGACATAGTCTATTGGCAGTGAGCTATTTTGTCGTGTATTAGGTTCCATCCCTTCCCAAAGCTCCTCCCACCACCAGTGTCCACTTGAGGCAAAAGGGAACTCGTTTCCCAGCAGCACTTTGTGCGGTGCAAGCATTGAAGGAGCCCGTGTTCCCTCCAAGGGCATGATGGGAGTTGTGGTTTTTCTCTCTGTGTGTTTTTCACTTTCTTTCTCAGCCAATCAGAGGCCTGGTTGACTGTATCCATTCTCCTCCCCTCTTGTGGCGTGTGTTTGGGACTTCAATTCCCAGAACCCCCTCTTGTGCTTGTTTTTTTTATATATATAAAAAGATGTTATGGTAAAAACTTTTCAAATTTACCAAAAAGTACTGGATTGTTTAAACTTTCTGAAACTTGACAGTCTTGTAGTTATAAATGTGGCCTACATGTAAGGCAGGTGTCATGCTGTGCTGATAGGCCTAAAAATAACAGAGAAATGAGCCTCTACATGTTTCCCATTGGCACCAATGGACCAAATCTTTACAACATGAAAACAGAGACCCCTCCCAAATTTAGGAAGTTCCCTAAAAATGGAACGGGGTGGGCAGCCAAAAACCAGGCACTAATAATGGCATGGGTTTCCCCCCGAATTGCACACCCCTATTGCATAGTACCTTCAATTAAAACATTGTTTTTCAAATTTAAAATGATCAATACGCTTAAAATACAGTCAGCCCCCTGAGTTTGCTGGGGTTAGCGGCACTGTCAGCTCCGGTTGGTTCGTTTACTGCCATAACGGACCAAGCCGATCGCGCCAATTGATATGGACACTGCCGGGCGGGCAACCACCGGGCCCATCCCCTTTGATCTGCCAGATACCTTCCTGGCCTTTGATATGTGGACTGGCCATCTGGTCAAGCCTTGGAAGGAGGGACCCAGCGGGGGGCGGGGCGGGGGAGGGAGTCTTGAGGGATGTTTGCGCGGGCTTTTCTTTAGTCTATCTTTGCTGAGCCTGGAGTAAGGAACCAATAAATGATTTATCTTCCAACCCGCTTGGAGTGAGTCTGGTTTATCGGACCCCCCTTTCCGGAGCATTACATAAAGATAGACTCACCAACTTCTACGGCCGTGAAAACCCTCCGACCGTAACCAACCTCGCAGAGATGTCCCAAGCCGAAGGGAAGCCCCTCGAAGAACAACCTCCGAGAATCCCGGATGAGGAGCTGGAGGAGGAGGATGAGGACGAGGACGAGATCGAAGCCGGGGCGTCCGGTGGAGAACCGCAGGTGGTGGTGACCGGGATGGACGGTGAGGAAAACCTCGACCAGACCCGGCCGCCGAAGGCGAAGGATGCGGTTCGTCGCAAGGTGAAGGCACCCAGCACCGAAATAATGCGGATGGAGGTGCAGATGTTCCAGATGTCGGAAGCGATGCAGAGAATGCAGGCGCAATTGGACCTACTGATGAGTAGGCCGGAGGAGAGGCCTTGGGAGACCCCCGAGCCCGCCTACCCGGGACGAGGTCGGAGTCGAGGAGCGGGGCAGCCAGGAAGGCCCTCGGGGAAAGTAAGGTTCTCGGAGGAGCTCCTCCGCCCGCCCAGAGGGGACGCCTCTACACCCTACGGGGCCCTGGAGGACCAGAGCCAAGAGATGATGGGATCTCGGAGGGACCTCAAGGTAAAATTCGATGGGGACCCCCGCCAACTGTCCTATTTTGTCACCAACGTCCAGAATTACATGGTGGACTATGGGGACTCGTTCCCCTCGGAAGCGGCCAAGGTGCGGGCTGTGGGGGCCAACCTAAAGGAGGCCGCGGCCGATTGGCTGATACAGTTAACAGACACTCGAGCGCCGCAACTGAGGCGGCTGGACACTCTGTTGGAGGCCCTGCGAGCCCGCTTTGGGGACCCGTTAGCTGGGGAGAAGGCCAAGGCCCAATTAAGGAGGATTTACCAGGGCCAGAGAACCGTCTCGGAATATGCTCTGAGCTTCCGAGCCCTAGCGGGGAAGATCCGGGGTTGGTCCGAGTCCACTATACTCGAGTGCTTCAAGGCAGGCCTAAGACAGGACATTCTAGAATGGGCAATGCACCGGGGAAACCCCGAGACCCTGGAGGAGTGGATAACCTCAGCGGGGAGAGTGGAGTGTGATCTGGAGCAGATGCCCAGGTGCCACCGAGATGGCGGGAGGCCCCGCGGGATGGGAGCAGGCCCTCCGGGCGGTCGGGACCAGCCCGGCGACCCTCACCCAGGCCCCGGTCGACCAGCGGGAGAGTCAGAGAGGAAGAGAGGAGCCTGCTTCTCGTGCGGACGAGAAGGTCACCGAGCAGCGGAATGCCGCAAAAAAGTCCCCTCGCCCAAGGCGGAGCGGGCGCCGGAGGTCAAACCGGCAACACCGGCCAGAACCCCTGGCCGAGGCAAGGCAGCAGCGGCAGCGGAGACGGCGCGGGCACCCAGGCCACTACGGGAGGCTGAGGAGCCAGAGCTGGAGGTGGAGGAGAGCGACTCCGAGTGGATGGCGGGAAACGACAACGATCTGCTGTAGACGCCCGACGGCAGATCCAGACCCCTTCGGGCGGTGAGTCAGATCCCCCTGGGTGTGGCACATACAAGCTGGACATTCAGGTGTGGGGCCCCGAGGCCAGCCAACCCATAGAGACTACAGCCATGATAGATAGCGGGTGTACCAGGTGCTTGATGTCCCCGGGATTAGCGAGGCAGCTGGGGATAAAGCCCCAAGCCCTGATCGAGCAGATCTTATTCTCCCAGCTAGATGGGTCCCCGGCGAATGGAAAGCCAGCCACCCACAAGACAGGAGGAATCAGAGTCCAGATGGGGTCCCACCGGGAAGACCTAAAATTCGTCATTTTGGCAATGGCGCACCAACCCATCATTCTGGGGGCCCCCTGGCTGCGCAACCAAAATCCACGGATCAACTGGGAGACAGGAGCGGTGCAGTTCAGGAGTGGAGAAGCCCGGGCGAGGCTAGATGACCTTGGAGACGCGGACATCCCAGTCCATGAGGGAGCGGGCGTGGGGGCAGCAGAGAGCCAACCCGGCGAAGTCCCGCGAGAATATGAGGACTTGGGGGAGGTCTTCAGTGAGCGGGAGAGTGACCAGCTGCCCCCCCACCGGAAGTCCGATTGCGCCATCGAAATTGAAAAGGCGCCAAGTTGCCCAGCCCGAAACTGTACGCCCTGTCTGAACCCGAAAGAAAGGCATTAAGAGACTTTATTGATAAGAATATAGACAGAGGATTTATTGAGAAATCGACCAGCCCGATGGCAGCCCCCGTCCTGTTCAGGCCAAAGGCGGACGGATCGCTGCGACTGTGCGTGGACTACAGAGGCCTCAATGCTATCTGCACCTCGAGCCCCTACCCGTTGCCCCTGATGTCCGAGATCCTGGCCCAACTGGGGGAGGCGCAGATCTTCACCAAGCTGGACATCCGGGAGGCGTTCTACCGGATCCGGGTGAAGGACGAGGACTGCTGGAAGACCGCATTCAACTGCCATCTGGGCCAGTACCAATTCCGAGTCACGCCATTCGGACTTAAGGGCGCTCCCCGGATTTTCCAGCAATTCATCAACGAGATCTTCAGGGACTTACTCTACAAGGGAGTTCTAGTGTACCTGGATGACGTGTTAATTTATTCCAAATCAGAGGCGGAGCACGTAGAGATGACCAGAGAGGTGCTGCGGCGGTTGCGAGATAACCAGCTCTTTGTCAAGCTGTCTAAGTGCGAGTTTCACCGGCAGGAACTGGACTATCTAGGGTACCGCATCTCCACGCGAGGCCTAGCCATGGACCCAAGTAAGGTGAGGGATGTGCTCGCGTGGGAGGCACCGCGAACCCGGCGGCAGCTACAGGGCTTTTTGGGGTTCGCCAACTTTTATAGACAGTTCATCCAGAACTTTGCTAAAATAGCGCTCCCCTTGACCGAACTGTTAAAAACCAAGGGCTTGGGAGAAACCAAGAAAGCCAAGTCACCCGGTGCGAAGCTCAACTGGACTCCGCAGTGCCAGGAGGCCTTTGACAGCCTCAAGCGGAGCTTCACCAGTCAGCCGCTGCTGAGACATCCCCAGCCCGACAAGCCATTCACTGTGCAGTGCGACGCCTCGGAGGCGGCCTATGGGGCGATTCTCCTGCAGCGAGACGACGACGGGACCCTGCGACCCTGCGCATACCTGTCCAAGAAATTCACACCGTCGGAGAAGCGGTGGCATGTGTGGGAGAAGGAGTCCTTGCCGTGCGGGCAGCGCTGAGCCACTGGAGGCACTTCTTGGAGGGCACCGCCCTGCCCTTCGAAGTATGGACGGACCACAAGAACTTGCAGGCACTCCAAACCCCCCAGAGACTCAACGCCAAGCAGCTGAGATGGGCACAGTTCTTCAGCCGTTTCAATTTCCAGCTCAAGTACCTGCCGGGCCCGAAAAACGTGTTGGCCGACACGCTTTCCAGAATGCCTGAGGCTGACTACTCGGCGCCAGAAGAGGTGGGGACCGTGTTCTCCAAACATCAGCTGGGCCTGGTGGCCCGCACCCGGGCGGCAGATAAGGCCCCAAAACCCACGGTCCCTGGGACCCCAGAACTGTTAGCAGACTTGGCAGCAGCTTATGGAACAGACGCGTGGCTTAAGGAGCACCGCGAGGACTTAACTGAGGCTAAAGGCATATGGTACTACAAAGACAAGTTATATGTGCCCCAGAGCCAGAGGGCCCCGGTCCTAGCTCAAGCCCACGATTCCACACTGTCCGGCCACTTCGGCCTCACTAAAACTCTAAAGCTATTGGCCCGGCAGTTCTGGTGGCCGGCCATGAGAAAGGACACTAGTGACTACATAGCGGAGTGCGAAGTGTGCGCACGGAACAAGCCCAAGACGGGCCGGCCGACGGGGCTGCTGCAACCGGTAGCCGACCCGGCCGAGCCTTGGAGCGAAATAGCAATGGATTTCGTCGTCGACCTGCCG
This sequence comes from Anolis apletophallus, assembly GCA_030556195.1. Classification (NCBI taxonomy): domain Eukaryota; kingdom Metazoa; phylum Chordata; class Lepidosauria; order Squamata; family Anolidae; genus Anolis; species Anolis apletophallus. The sequence continues at coordinate 29,957,055 of JARBWK010000012.1, read as the reverse complement.
CCCAGCAGCGGATATACCACCATATGGACGGTGGTGGACCTGTTCTCAAAACAGGCTCACTTTGTCCCCCTTCGCAGGTTGCCCACGGCCCCGGAATTGGCTCGCCTCTTCGCCCACCACGTCTTCCGGCTCCACGGTTGCCCCCGGCGCGTGGTGAGTGACAGAGGACCTCAGTTCACGTCCAGGTTTTGGAAGGCGTTCCTGGCAGGGTTGGGATCCCAGCGGGCCCTGAGCACGGCGTTCCACCCAGAGACGGACGGTGCCACGGAGAGGGTTCAACGCACCCTACAGCAGTACCTCCGATGTTACTCGACCTACCAGCAAGACAATTGGGCCGAGCTGCTAGACGTGGCAGAATACAGCTACAACAACGCCGAGCACGCTTCGACGGGGCCTCGCCCTTCAGCATTGTGGCGGGCCGCGACTTTCCGCCCTTCCCTGCGGTGGCCCCAGCGACAGACCCGGAGACTCCGGCTACAGAGTGGGGAGCCAAGGTTGCGGCGGCCTGGCCGGCCATCCAGTCGGCGCTGCGGCAGGCCCGGGACTCTTACAAGCTGTACGCTGACAAAAAGAGGGCCAGCCAGCCAACATACACGGTGGGAGACCGCGTGTTCCTCTCCACCAAGAACCTGAAGTCGACTCAGCCGTCTCGCAAGTTTGCGAACAAATTTGTAGGGCCCTCAGCGTGGTGGAGGTAATTAACCCCGGGGCGGTCAAGCTGGACCTGCCGCACACCTGGCGCAAGGGCCACCCGGTGTTCCATGGCAGCTGATTGAAAAAGGCTGTGTCCGACCGGAAGTGGTCCGCCGAGGAAGGCGCACCGGTGCCTATTATGGTGGGATCCCACACCCACTTTGAGATTAAAGACATTTTGGACTCTCGGCGCCACAAGGGCCGTCTTAGTTACTTAGTTAAATGGACTGCCAAGGACTTGCACCCTGAGTGGGTGTTGGCACCCCATGTTAGCGCCCCGAGACTGGTTAAGGCTTTTCACGCCGCTTTCCCGGACAAGCCAGGGCCCTGATCCCCCTTTCTTTGTTCTTTCCCTTGCAGGTCACCATCTTGCGGAGGGGGCGCTATGTCAGCCCGGTTGGTTCGTTTACTGCCATAACGACCAAGCCGATCGCGACAATTTATATGGACACTGCCGGGCGGGCAACCACCGGTCCCATCCCCATTGATCTGCCAGATACCTTCCTGGCCTTTGATATGTGGACTGGCCATCTGGTCAAGCCTTGGAAGGAGGGACCCAGCGGGGGGCGGGCCGGGGGAGGGAGTCTTGAGGGATGTTTGCGTGGGCTTTTCTTTAGTCTATCTTTGCTGAGCCTGGAGTAAGGAACCAATAAATGATTTATCTTCCAACCCGCTTGGAGTGAGTCTGGTTTATCGGACCCCCCTTTCCGGAGCATTACAGGCACAGAACATCTGAAAAGTGAAGAAACATGAATTTAAAAAATGATACTTTTTTACCCAAAATAATACCTCTCCAGATCTTCCAGCACAGTTTTACAGTCAACTTCCACCAAATATTGGCCATAAAATCACATGGCGGTCCTAGATAGTACTAAGGAAACCATTTTTATAAAATCCGTGAATGATAAAAACCAAAAAAAAGTCAAACTCGCAAATTTGGAAGGCTGACTGCATGTGAAACAAGTTCACCATCTTGGAGAACACCTTTCAGAAGCAGGGTAAAATCTAGTGCAGACTCTTGACCTGACTGATGTGGGAAGCAGCAGGTCTCATTGAGTAGATCAGAGGGGCTATGTCATATCAGAGCGAGAAAATTAAAGGTCGCCCCCTTTAGAAATGCATTAAAAGCATGTTACATATTTCCCCAAAAGAATAAGGCAGGAGTTCATTCTTTCAGGAGAAAGATGCAATTCCAGTTCTAACTGTGATAACAGGAGCAGTGACCCATAAGTGTATCCGAGGTGAAATACAGGTTATGAATCTGATCATTATGTAAGAAACAGATGCTGAGACTTGAGAAAATGGACAGGGAGAAGGAAAATGTGTTAAAGCAAAACCTCAAAATGAAGACAATATCCATCCCTTTTCCTGCTTGTTTCTGTCAAAGCTGTCAATCCCAGGTCTGGGGAGAGAAATTGAAGTTACACCGCATGGTGCAAAATTGTGTGTTTCTAGCAGAAGCCAACTGAGCCCATTTTCACTGTGTTCAAATGAGTCTTCTGGGTCCTTCTTGTATAAAATAGGAAATGTGCAGTCTTTCAATCTACCCACACTGATTTTAACCACTGTGTCATTTAGCAATATTCTGCAGTGCACTGATTTTATTTTTTCATCTTGTGAAATTTGCAAGTTACATAGTTTGCATGAGAGAGGCCTAAATGTGCAAAAGGCACCAGATACCACCTGATCTCAGGCCCCTTCTACACTGCCATATAATCCAGATCATCAAAGCAGATAATCTGGATTTTATATGGCAGCGTAGAAGGGGCCTCAGAGCTAGGCAGTGTCAGAACTGGTTTGAAATATCATCATCATCAACTACAACAACAGCAACCTACAAAACCCTATACGCTTCTGGCCCAGTTTACTTGTCCAAATGAATTCTCCCCTATGAACCATCAGGGACATTAAGATCCTCTGGAGAAGCCCTGCTCTTGATCCTGCCACCTTCGCAAGTGCGCCTGGTGGGGACGAGAGACAGGGCCTTCTCTGTTGTGGCCCCTCAGCTGTGGAACTCCCTCCCAAGCGATGTTAGATCTGCCCCCTCCCTGTTGTCCTTCAGGAGGCGGGTGAAGACTTGTATGTGGAATGAGGCCTTCCCAGATAAGCTAAGAAGGATATAACGGAACTGGAAAAGGTACAGAAAAGGGCAACAAGAATGATCCAAGGGATGGAGTGGCTCCCTTATGAAATCAGGTTGCAACGCCTTGGTCTTTTCAGCCTTGAAAGACGGCGTCTAAGAGGTGACTTGATCGAAGTGTATAAAATCATGCATGGGATAGAAAAGGTGAATAAAGAAAAATTATTTTCTTTGTCACAAAACACTAGGACTAGAGGGCACTCCCTGAAGCTCCAAGGTAGGAAAATTAGGACTAATAAAGGGAAATATTTCTTCACCCAGAGGGTCATTGGGTTATGGAATTTACTTCCAGAAGAGGTTGTGACAGCTGTCAGCCTGAACAACTTCAAGGCAGGATTAGACAGATTCATGGATACCAAGTGTATCGGTAGTTACTGAAAAGGACATCCAAGTGCCACCTCAGAGTTGGTTGAGGTAGGCAGGATTTCCCTGGGTACTGGTTGTGGGGGGTCGGGAGCAGGTCAGGGTTTTGCCCTCCCTTCTGCTCGAGATCCCCGTGTACAACTGGGGGCCACTGTGTGATACAGAATGCTGGACTAGATGGGCTGAGGTCCGATTCAGCATGGCTCTTCTTATGTTCTTATGTTCTTATTGATTTCAATCTCAAATGGGTGACCACTTTTTTAGACCGAGCTGAATGTGGTTTTAATGGCAATGTGGTTTTATGTATCTCTTTTTTATATAATTTAATATGCTGTTTTAAGATGTTTAAATTTGTATGACATTGAATTTTGCTGTAAACCGGTCTGAGTCCCTCCACGGAGTTGAGAAGGTTGGGGTACAAAAATTTTAAATGAATAAATAATAGCTTTATTCTTACCTGCCTCTCCTTATGGCTCAAGGTGGGTTACCACATAATTAAAATCACATAATCATTGTAAACATTCTGCAAAATACACACATTTAAATGTATTTCTATAAAATACATGTTCAAATACACAGAACAAAGATTAAAAAACAAGGCACGAGTTTAAAATTCATGATTAAAACTGACTGGGTAAGCCTGCTAGAAGAGATAGGTTTGAACTTGTAAGAGAGGCCACCAATGAATAGTCGGTATTGAATTTGAGGATACATGATCCTCCTTACACCTGGTTTTGATCTGAGTTACCACAACGGAAACAGTGCCCACTGAAGAACAGTGCCCACATGAGTTCAAGTGAAATTATATAATTCCCTTCCATCACTGCACCCTAAAAACCTTTAAAACTTGAAGAATTTTCTTGAAACTTGTAGAGAATATTATTGCAGGAAGGGACACATATACAGACACAGCTTCCTGTATATTGTTGGCTATAGGTCCAAGCACAACGATTCACCATAAAACTGTCTACCCATCATAATAGAATGCCTTTCTGAGATAGCTTTGAGTGAAGATGATCTACAGATTGTTCTATAATTCTCAGAACATTTTCCAAATGGAAAGCGGCAAACAAAAGAGTGCAGCACTTTGAGTGTGGGTGTAATGGAAGCCCAGGAGAAGAGAACTGAAGCCAAGATATAATGCTTCTCTAAAATGAGAGCTGCTACATTTATATTTAATTCACTCTTTAGATTAACTACCTGAAAACCTCTCAACAGACTAAAAGTGTTACTCCCTATATCTGAGAGCAACACATTTTTCAAGTTTTATTTTCAGTGCTTTCAAGCCAATTCCAACTTATGGCCATTCTGCAAGATCTATGCAGAGGAGATTTGCATTGCCTTCTCCTTAGGCTAAGAGATTGTGACTTATCCAGGATCACCCAATGCTTTTCCAAGTATGGGAGCAATTTGAATCCTGGTCCTCCAGAGTCTTAAACCTCAGGGGCAATTCTCTCCCCTTTATTATTTAACATCTACGTCCGACCACTTGCTCGGTTGGCACGCAGCTTTGGGCTGGAGTGTCACCAATACGCTGGACGACACCCAGCTCATTCTGGGGATGGAAGGCCGGCCCGACTCCGTACCCGATAATTTCCATCGTTGCCTTGAAGCTGTCACTGGATGGCTGCGAGCCAGTAGGTTGAAGGTGAACCCAGCTAAGATGGAGATCCTGTGGCTGGGTCATCCGGGTACGGGAGGAATCCGGCTCCCAACCCTGGACGGGGCGACACTTCGCCTGTCTCCATCTGTAAAAAGTCTGGGAGTCACCCTTGACTCCCAGCTGTCGATGGAGAACCACATCTCCATTGTCAACGGAGTGGCTTTCCATCACTTCCGGCAGGCGAGGAAGCTGGCTCCCTACCTGTCCCGCCATGACCTAGCCACAGTGGTCCAAGCCACGGTCATCTCAAGACTGGATTACTGTAATGCCCTCTACATTGGCCTTCCCTTGTCAGTGATCCGGAAGCTTAAGCTGGTGCAGAACGCTGCAGCCAGGCTGGTGGCAGGCCTTCCATCTCGCTGCCACATCACGCCTGTCCTGCGCGGACTGCACTGGCTTCCAATAGAGCACCAGATCACCTTCAAGGTGCTGGTTCTGACCTTCAAGGCCTTGAATGGTCTGGGGCCAGTGTACCTGATGGACCGCCTCTCCCAATACAATCCACCGTGACCACTGCGATCTGAGTTTCAGAACCTCTTGGTGGTACCAAGCTGTCCAGTCCATCCATCTGTCTACAACGCGGAGGAGGGCTTTCAGTGCCACTGCGCCGGTCTTGTGGAATGCCCTTCCATCCTCAATTCGAGCACAGACCGATCTGCTAGCTTTTCGAAGGACTTGTAAAACCCTCCTGTTTGTTCAAGCCTTCAGTTCATAGACATCCCTAGGCCACGGTCTATAATGCAGGCCTAAGAGTTATTTTAATGTATATCTGCTGTTTTTAATTTAATATGTGCACATCGGTCCGTTGTTTTTATAGTGCTTTTATGGTTTTATGTGTATGTAAGTCGCCCCAAGCCTGTAGCACCCATGGGTCCGCTCGGGCAACGGGGGAGGGGTAATGCACCAGGGGTCCCGTTGGCATTGGGACCCGCACAGGCTGAAAGGGATTCGGAGGATGAGTTGGAAGGCCCAGAGCAAGATTGGTCAGCGGTGCCTTTGCCCAGTCCACCGCCAGAGAGCTTAGCCTGGGATTTCGAATGGGAGCATTCTCCCGGGGAAGGAGCGGGCCAGGTGGAGATGGGAGGCAGTGAAGCAGATAGCGGAGATAGTTATGAATTCCCAAATGGCCGAGGTTCCCAGGAGCTGGCTGAACAGCAGATGGAGGCTAGCGGATGGGAAACTTCGGGGGAGGCTTCTTCTCAGGAAGATAGCGATACTAGGCTGGAAGAGCGGGGCCGTTCTCATAACAGGCGCAGGGACATAGAGGAGGGCAGGAGGAGCTGGCACCTGTCCCTAGACCGTCACCGTTCGGAAAGTAGAGACTGGAGGCGCAGGGCCCTAGATCGTCGGGGGGCCCGGCCGAGGGGATTGGCACGGCCCGTGGGAACTGATCCTCAGTTCTCCGGCCACGTCTATACTGAATAGGCGCGAAGCGGAGTGGGACCACAAGTTAACCGTGGTCATCAAGTCTTGCCTTGCCTTTGCCTTGTTTCCTGAGCCGCAGTGGTTTGCGGTACTTTGCCCTGGTTCCTGATTCGCATTGAAGGCGAGACCTTGTCCTGTTTCCTGATCCGCATTGAATTGCGGAGCCTTGCATCGCTTCAAGCTATTTGCCATATACTTTGGACTATTGACTCTATACTTTGAATACTGCATTTATTGGACTATATACCTTTGGATTGTTTTTATATACAATAAACTAGTTAGCCTTTGATACGTCTCCGTGTGTGTGTTAAAGGGGCAGTTCTAAGTCGGCGTTCGTGACAGTTGGCCGGAGAACTCCTCGAACCCCTTTTTGCACCACGGGACGTACCAGGAACCGCAGACAGCGCACTCAGGCTCCCATCGTCCCCACGGTCGCCATGGCTAACCTGACGGATCAGCAGGTGCAAGACATGCAACGAGAATTGGGGGAGCTGCGGACCCGGGCCGGACGGCACCCGGGGGTGAGCCCACCTGGCCGCTTCGGTGGCAATCCGGCTCAGGTGGAGGTTTTTGTGTGCCAAGTGGAACTTACTTGAGCAACGCCCACCGAAGTTCGCCAACGATCGAGCCAAGGTGGTTTTTGTTTTCAACCTGCTGGAAGG
>JARBWK010000012.1:29929899-29950009 GCA_030556195.1 Anolis apletophallus | reverse complement strand
AAATGATGGCTGCCCGCCCTGACAAGCAGGCGCCATGCAACCTAAAATGGCGGCCCATGCATAATTTTTATGCCAAGCTTAACGAGGGACCCACTAGACAGCCCCACATTGGAATAAATCGAAAAAAGGGGGAGGGAGTAAAGGTGGAAGGCCAAGCCATCTGGCAACCCCTCCCCCCCTCCCACAAGGAGACCCTCCCGCCAACAAGCCATGAGTGAGGCAAAGGGCCTGTGCCGCAGAGCAACACTAATAGGCCAGGGCAATCCACGGCCCTTATCCGGAGGGCGGCAGCGGAGAAACAAAGGGGAAGCGCGAAAGTGTTCCCAGCCGAACGGCGACAGCGCGCCGCCCGGACGGAAAGCGGGCCACCCAGCTCCACCCCGCAGACGAGTAATGCCCCGGCAGTGGCGCGAAACGGGCCCAGGTACTCAACGTGTAAAGGGGGCAACGGAACCCCTCCCTGGCCCAGCCCACGTGGCCGCGCCGATGGGGAGCAAATAGAAGCCTCGGCTCCCCAAACCCACGGCAAATCAAGGCGCTACCCCCTAAGGGGACCTCTGGCGGCGGCGCTGCCAAACTAGGCCCAAGGCCGCAAGGCCCGGGCCCAGAACAACAGAGGGGGGGCAGAAACAGTCCCGGGCCCGCCCACCCCCCGTGGCGCTGCCAGCCAAACCAGCGGCGGCGCCCGAAAAGGGCCCCGAAGCAGCCGGGGCGAGGGGCGCGAACCCATCTCCGCTCACCCCCTGCGACCGCCGGCTGATGGGCAGGCACGGCAACCCGCGCCCGGGGGGGGAAGGGACAAGGCCCTACTCCCCCCACGGAGCTCACCAGGAGGAGGAGACCTGCAATCGTCTCCTCCAGTGCAGAGCTCCAACTGAGCTCTCAGGAGGCTGGCCTTCCTAAAGGGAGGCCACGCCCCCCTGCCTCCCAGAGGTTCTAAGAACCTCCCTCTTTCTCCGTGGGAGGGCAAACTCCTCTCCCTCTTTAGCCTTTGGCTAAGAGGGAAATACACTATTAAATTGAAATGTTGATGTTTTATAACTTCATTTTATGTAAACTGCCCCGAGCCTGCTGGAAGGAGCGGTACATAAAAATGAATAATAAATATAAATAAATAAATAAATAAATAAATAAATAAGAAAATAGTTATATGTTTTACATTTCTGGGTAGGTGATCTTTGGGACTTGGTTTTTTAATCAGTACCTCCCATGCTGAAAAAGTGTGAGCACCCCTGTGGTAGGGTTTTTTGGCTTATTTGTTTTTGTTGCAGTTTTGCCAGGGAGCCGCCTTGGAAGTACTTCTTCCATGTGAAGAGGTCCATGGATTAGTAATATATTTCTTATGTCATAAAGTAGTCTTTCCAACCTTGTACTCTCAGGATTTGGATCACAACCTCCACAATCTCTCACCACTGACATGGAGGCAATGAGACTTGTCCAAAACATCTGAAACATCTGTATATAAGTTAGCATACTGCAATCAGGGGAAAGTGGGAGGTCAGTTTCAATGGAGATACTGTTTATTATCTTTTGGTTTTTGCCTTGTGGGATATGAATACTTTGTCCATGGTTTGAATTGCTCAAGAATTACTTCTAATACTAATCCATCCAAAAAGCACCTGATTGGGAAGGTACAAACTTTTTTGAATTATACTCTGCTGTCTCAGATGCACCATATACAGTGAAGTTACAGGGTAATGAAATGTACAATATATTAGACTGATGATTATGATGATGACAAAAACAACAATATGATGGTGATGATGATTAGCAGGAGTATTTTATAAAAACCCCACGATCCTGGCATTGCTATAATAATAAACCTTTATCTCAATTTAGTCCTCACCAGAAAGACCCAAACTTGTTAAAGCTTTGCACTTTCACAATATTTCAAAATATTAGAAATTTCCCTTCGGAGTGTGTTATTCCGGCCGACCACTAAAGCCAGTGTCGGAATATCCTGATAGGTGAAGTATTTCCTTGCTGGGTTTAAAATATTGCTATTTCTAATGTTAGATTTGTGTTAGTTTATTTATTTATTTATTTCCAACATTTCTACCCCACTTTTCTCAACCCCCGAGGGAGGACTCAGAGCGGCCTAACAAAAGGCACAATACGATGCCCACACAGTAAAATACAATATAAAAACCAAAAACATTCAGCATTAAAATACATTAAAATACAATTAACATTAAAACATCACACACATTCACTTAAGTCAAAAACAGTGTTCCGTCCATAACAGGTGCATTGAGCCATCTCCATCAACTTGCCCTTACAAATCCAGTCCAAAATGCTGCTATGTGCTAATGCGCAAATGCCTGGTTCCACAGCCAGGACTTCACTCCTTTCCTGAATGCCAGGAGGGATGTGGTCGATCGTATGTCGCTTGGGAGCGCGTTCCACAGACGGGGAGCCACCACCGAGAAGGCCCTCTCTCTTGTCCCCACCAACCATGTTTGAGAAGTTGGCGGGAGCGAGAGCAGGGCCTCCCCGGACTATCTTAAATTATGAGATGGGACATAGGGGTTGATGCGTTCGAACAAGTAAGCTGGGCCAGAACCATATAGAGCTTTAAAGGTCAAAACCAGCACTTTGAATTGAGCTCGGAATTGGACAGGCAGCCAGTGGAGCTGACACAACAGGGGGGTGGCATGCTCCCTGTATGTAGCTCCGGTTAGTAATCTGGCTGCCGCCCGTTGGACTAATTGTAATTTCTGAACTGTCTTCAAAGGCAGCCCCACGTAGAGTGCATTGCAGTAATCTGCAACTCTCACTAGTGATTTCTCAATGGACATCCCTATGAACTCACAAATGTGACATGAATGGGCGATAAAGTACATGGGGTACTTTATGGCCCATTCATGTCACATTAACAGATACTCTAAGCAGATACTTAAGGCAGAGGAAGACACTTGAAAATGACTGAGAGAAGACAGAAACCAGCGATACAGATCTGAGTGTAATAGCCTACATCAACACTGTTTTCAGTACACTGCTTTCAGGATAACTGTCTCAGGTTAAGTCTCTCCCTGTGTGTTTCTTAACAGCAGCTGCTACTTACAGGTTAAATATGTGCAAGTAAATAACCCACCCTGTGATACAATCTTTAGGCACAATACCATACCGTTAGAATGGCTTTAGCATCTACTGCTGAAATCAGGATCTTCAATTATCACCCAAGCTCCCTGTGGTGATTTCACTCGGAAAATCCCTACTTTGCTTTGCTGGCATTGATTTCCTCTTTCTCTAGCAAATAATGAAGACCTACATTCACTCATAAATTTTAGTACAGAAATAATCATTGATATGGCTTCTGGTTGAGATTAGCACAGTTACATAGGAAATTGGTTATAGGAAAATGTGAAATGATTTTGCCCAATGCATCTTTGCAGATGTTGGTGCAGCTGAGGAAAATAATAAGCACATAACTGTGATTCTAAGAGCACATAATTTAAAAATTTTCTCTCCAAATAGAAAAGCTGATGAAGAGGATTTACTTTCTTTCACTTTTAGACACCAGCATTTAAGGTTTGAAATTGACTCTGCTTATACAGGTAAGCAAGAAATAAAGAAATAAAAAAATTGCAATCTGCTAAACAATTTAGTTCTTCTCCGCTTCCCCCTTTTAACCATTGTGATCTAAAATTTCTCAACAAGTAAGTAAGGGGTTCTAAGCATATATTATATTTTGCATTTTTAAAAAAGTATAATAAAACAACCCCTCTCATTTTTTCAAAATGCTATTTTTTTGCTGATGTGCTCAGCAGAGCATTGTACGAAAGACAGTATTCTCTCTCTTACTCCAAATTTTGCTGCAAAACATGTTCTGCCGTTACAAGACTACAGATAAATATTCAAATGTAATCAAAAATGAAGTGGTACTCTTTGCTGCCTATTGTATGATATGGGGTGAGTTTTCTCCTCAAGAGCAAGAAACTACACATTGTGCTTGTATTGGTTAAAAAAAGGTATTTTTTTGTCACTGCTGTTGGTTGATGTCCTGGATCCAGGCATCAGCCAACCCACCTGTTCATTCATAAACCCGATCCTCTGGTCTGCTGTTGGAAGCCTTGAATCCCTGGCAGTGCACTTCCCTGCAAAAGGTTCGGGTGTTCTTGGAAAACGTCAAAGGAGTAGAGAGAGAAGGGTTTTCTTGGTATAATTCAATGGTTTAATATTCCATATAATTTCATAAAGCAATAGTAGTTCAAAAAATTCACTTGTAAGTGGAATGTATTTTATTTATTTATTTATTATTCGGGCTTCTATGCCGCCGACTCCCTGAGGCTCGCGGCGGCATACAGGAGCCGAAGGGCACAGTAAAATACAGGCAATAAGCAGTTAAAAACAATTAAAAACAACAGCAGTATAGTAATTAATAACACAGTTAACACAATGAACAGCACATCATCCTCAGAAGAACGAATAGATGGCGGGGCATGGGCAGGACTTACTCACCAAAGGCCTGCTTAAACAGGTATGTTTTACAGGCCCGTCTAAATGGGAGCAAGTCCTTCATAGCCCGAGTTCTGGCCGGGAGGGCGTTCCACAGCGTAGGTGCTATGACAGAGAACGCCCTCCGGCGGGTAGCAGTCAGCCTTGCGAGTTTAGCTGAAGGTATCTCCAGGAGATTGGAGTCCTCAGACCGAAGTGATCTCGGAGGGCAATATGGGGTGAGACGGTCCCTCAAATACGCTGGCCCCAGGCCGTGTAAGGCCTTAAAGGTGAGGACCAACACTTTGAAGGTGATCCGGTGCTCAATTGGCAGCCAGTGCAGATCCTGCAAAACAGGTGTTATGTGGGCGCCAGCTGGCGTGCCAGACAGGAGCCGGGCGGCAGTGTTCTGCACTAGCCTGAGCTTCCGGGTCACCGACAGAGGAAGGCCAACGTAGAGCGTGTTGCAGTAATCCAGCCTTGAGATGACTGTGGCTTGGATCACCGTGGCCAGATCGTTCCGCATGTTGATGTAGATCACAATTCACACACTTTCCGACCAAACGCAATCCCAAAAATCATATATTAATGGTAAAGCACATCCGTGGTGAAGGTATGTAGTGGGACAGTCGGAAAGGAAGTGGGTCAACGGTCAGAGAAAGGCCCCGCCGTTTCGCCTGTATAGGCTTCTTCCGGACCCCAAAGCAAACAAAGTATCATATACTGTAACAATTCCACTGATCCGGGGATCCTAAAACACAAACAATGGAGTGCTTTTTAGCAATATGATAATAAATCACAATAGAGGTAAGAACCCGTCAAGAACAAACCCAAAAGTACATTGGATGGCACAAAATACATACCAATATTATATATAAATTGTCATCATCCTGGAATTGGTGGACACAGCCACCGGTAAGGTCAGACGCCCGGACAAAGAAACTGCGAAAAGGGCTGGTTTAAATGCGGAGTTTACAACAAATTAGCATTGAATAGAGTACAAGGTGTTACATCAGAACTTCATTGAGGCTTAATTGGTCATTGAGGCCTAAAGGCAGTGCAAGCTGGGGTGGAACAGGGATTCATTTCGTCCCAGCTGGGGAGCTCATTGATTAACCGCCACCCCTCCATTGCTAATTTTTACCTCCTCCCCAAGATTCATAAAAATTTAATCACGCCCCTGGGACGGCCCATCGTGGGGGCCACCAATACTTTACTCCAACCCCTTGCTATATACCTAGATTCTTTCCTTCAACCCTTTGTTATACAATCCCCTGCGTTTATTCAGGACACCCGTGATTTTATCACCAAGATTGAGGGCCACCCCGTTCATGCAGAGGATGTCCTTATTACTGCGGATATCACCTCATTATACACTAACATTGACTTACCCACAGCCAGGGCCATTATTTTCAAACTTCTAGACTTAAGCCCCCCCCCATCGCCCCCCACTTCATTTTTGATGGAACTTATAGATATAGTCTTTGACTATAATTATTTTTGTTTCATACAAAGGGGCGGGGTCAGTATGGGTTTAAGTCTAGCGCCATTCGTGGCTAACCTCTATATGAACGATTTAGAACAACATTTTTTGTTTCCCGATTCTGAGATCACTCTACCCATTAGGCATTACTATAGGTATATAGATGACGTCTTCTTCCTCCTTGGGAAGGAAGGGAACATTGACACCATTAGTAATTATTTCAACTCCTGGGCGGAATTGATTACCTTCACTTTTACCAATGATATACATAACGTTACCTTCTTAGACCTAACTGTTTACAAAAACAATGGCACTCTCTGTGTAAAAAACTACGTGAAACCCACCCATAAAAATTCTTACCTTCACTACCAGTCCTATCATACCCCCTCCCTAAAAAACAGCCTCCCCTTTTCCCAATTTACTAGACTTAAACGTAACTCATCCACTGATAGGGACTTTGAATCCTCAGCGTCTGACCTGGCCATGCAACTACTGGCACGGGGCTACCCCCAGTCTGTCCTTGGCTCTGCTCTTCAGAAAGTACGCAACACTCCTAGATCCGAACTATTTGCTTCCCGCTCGAGAACCCCCCCTGATCGCATCGTCTGGCCCCTCACCTACTCCCCCCACGCCCATCACATTCGCAATATTGTATCCAAACACTGGCCTATAGTTGACACTATTCCAGGCTTGGATAAGATCCCCATGATTGCCTATAAAAAGACATCCAATTTCCGTCAACTTCTAGTCCATACACGCACACGCAGGGAGACCCCCGGGCAGCTCTCTAGACACCATACAGTGGCTTGTTCACACTGTTCTATATGTAAGCATATATCTACCCAAACCACAATCACTGATCTCAAAAACAAACATACTTATACACTGCGCTCAGGGTCCTCCTGTCACTCAAAAAATATAGTGTATTGTTTGATTTGTGCGTGCTCTAGATACTACATAGGTGAATCTGGGCGTGAACTGAGAGTTAGGGTGCAGGAGCATCATTCCAGATTTAGAACTGGATATGAATCGTCAGCCCTATACAGCCATTTCAAACATTTGCATCGCTTCGATGACTTTAAGGTGGTGGTTCTCAAACGCATCACTCCATTACCTCATCAAGATGTTAAGCTCCTTTTACGCAGATGGGAATGTTCCTGGATTAATTCCCTTTGTTCCGAGTTGCCTTTAGGCCTCAACGACCAATTAAGCCTCAATGAAGTTCTGATGTAACACCTTGTACTCTATTCAATGCTAATTTGTTGTAAACTCCGCATTTAAACCGGCCCTTTTCGCGGTTTATTTGTCCGGGCGTCTGACCTTACCGGTGGCTGCGTCCACCAATTCCAGGATGATGACAATTTATATATAATATTGGTATGTATTTTGTGCCATCCAATGTACTTTTGGGTTTGTTCTTTTTTTAAAAAAATATTTTTATTAATTTTCAAAATAAGGTAAAGAGAAACGAGAGTAGTAAATACTACATTCTCGTAGAAACAATAAAAGACAAAGAGAAAAAGAAAAAAGAATTACAACTTTTCATTATTATACTCGGGGTTTGGGTAGGGTAAAGGGGTGAGGAGAGGGGGTTGGGAGAAATAGACTACTAATAATAAGTCAGATAAAGTAAAAGCAGAGAAAAATGCTTACAGAAGGAACATGGGGGAAGGGGAAAGGGGAGTTGGGTTTCTGTGGGAAAATTATGTACAATTGACTTCCTTTTCTTCTTCTTGGTGGGGTTTTGTCACGATGTCTTGATGTATAAGTCCTTATTTCATATTTATCTTCATTAAAACAATTATATAGAAAAGTGGAATTCAATTTAAAAAGATTTAGAACAATGGAGACATCTCAACCTATCTTTGATGGGTAGGATAGAAACCATTAAGATGAGTATTTTACCAAAACTTCTGTATTTATTTCAGAATATTCCAATAATCAGAAACCAAAAGATATTTAACACATGGAATAAAGAAATTAACAAATTTATCTGGAATGGTAAAAGGCCAAGGATAAACCACAAAGAGGTGGGTTTGGCCTCCCGGACCTAAGGAGTTATCATGAAGCCTGTGCCCTAATGTGGGTTAAAGACTGGATTGCACTTCAAAATGAAAAACTCCTAACACTGGAAGGGTTCGACCTGAGGAGAGGTTGGCATGCATACCTTTGGTATGGTAAAACGGAGTTAGAAAAAACTTTGGCAACCACTTTGTCAGGTTGGCCCTTATAAAAATATGGCTAAAATATAAAAAAAATTTCCACCATAAGATACCTTTGTGGGTATCACCCTTAGAAGCTGAACATAGAAGGCAACAAGGATGGAGAAAGTGGATAACGTATAAAGACCAGTTAAAGACAGAGAAGGGTAATTTAGAAATAAAAACCCAAGAAGAACTGTCCGTGCTCTCAGGGGGGACATCATGGTTATTATACCATCAAATTAAATCAGCGTACAATAGAGACAAAAAAAATGGCTTCGATGAGAATGAAGATTTCTGGGAGAAAATAATAACATCAGGGAAAAAATGATAACAAAATTATATAATAAATTGATAGAAAGGGAAACAGAGACTGAAACAGTGAAAAGCTGTATGATAAATTGGGCAAAAAATGTAGGGAGACCGATAAAATTAAATGAATGGCAATTAATATGGACAAAGAAATTGAAATATACCTACGCTATGGACTTGAAAGAGAACTGGATGAAGGTATTCCATCGCTGGTATATCACCCCAAAAAAAATTAAAACAATGTACAAGAATAGCAACTCTAAGTGCTGGAAATGCCAAGATCATCCAGGCAGCTATTTTCATATGTGGTGGTCTTGCCCACAAATAAAGAAATTTTGGAATCAAATCCATGACATAATACAAGATATTTTTAAAATAAAATTCCCATTAAAACCGGAATACTTCCTTTTGGGAATCCTGGATAAGGACCTAATTATAGAGGAAAATGAAGACAAGCTATTTTTTTATATGTTTACAGCTGCAAGAATCGTTCTGGCTAGAAAATGGAAGACTGATAAAACCCCTGACAGAGCTGAGTGGATGGAAAAGGTATATGAAATAAAAAATATGGACACATTGACATTTTATTTAAAAAACAACACCCCTACTCCAAGAAAACAGACAAAATGGACTCAAATAGATGATTATTTTAGACTTTTGGGTTTGTTCTTGACGGGTTCTTACCTCTATTGTGATTTATTATCATATTGCTAAAAAGCACTCCATTGTTTGTGTTTTAGGATCCCCGGATCAGTGGAATTGTTACAGTATATGATACTTTGTTTGCTTTGGGGTCCGGAAGAAGCCTATACAGGCGAAACGGCGGGGCCTTTCTCTGACCGTTGACCCACTTCCTTTCCGACTGTCCCACTACATACCTTCACCACGGATGTGCTTTACCATTAATATATGATTTTTGGGATTGCGTTTGATCAGAAAGTGTGTGAATTGTGATCTACATCAACATACATTCCACTTACAAGTGAATTTTTTGAACTACTATTGCTTTATGAAATTATATGGAATATTAAACCATTGAATTATACCAAGAAAACCCTTCTCTCTCTACTCCTTTGATGAGTGCACTTCCCTGCCACTGGGGTATGCCACTGGGGTATGACCCCTTGCCACTGGGGTATGACCCCTTAGCTAAGGCTAGACCTAGTTCCATCACACATACCTCAAGTCCCATAAAGGGGCCTCCATAATGTCATCAATGCCTAAAAGGATCTGGAGCTCCATGAGCTGGATCTAGGACCCATGCCTCCTGCTCCCAAAGTTATGACAACAAAGAAACCACCTATAGATAATGAATGCATACACTATAAAAACAATATAGAGTGGGCAGATGAAATGGTGCTTTGATGGCAATTGCTAACAGTCAGCTCATCCAGAAGCCTAATACTCCTACAGCTAACCTGAGTGAAGCCTACGCCAGGCCACTCTGATAGGCCCTTTTAGTAAACTCTCATTGATTAACTGTTCCTGCCTTCCCAAGGCTCTTATGAACCAGCAGGAAGGGGAAATTGTTGACAGTCATTTTATTCTGCCCCTACTCTATATGGTGTCATGTGATTTTCAAATCTGGGACATACATAAGCCATGTTTAAATTATCACCAAGCTACTGGTGTAACTGGGTAATTAAGTAGCAGGATGTAGTGATTTGGGTATTGGACTAGAACTCTGGGAAATTGGTTTTGAATCTTTGCTCAGCTACAGAAATGCACCAGGTGACTTTGGGCAAATAACTTTCAAGCAATTGATTTGCTTTTGGATCACCATAAATTCAAAATGACTTGAGATCACCCAACAGCAAGGTGATAGCAATAAGGCCATTTCAGTCACAACCTCGTATTTCATGAGACCCTTCACACTACATTTATGATTACACTTTAACTGTTCTATGGCATCCTTGATTTTTATTTATTTATTTATTTATTTATATTTATTTCATTTCTAACCCGCCCTTCTCTACCTCCGAAAGGGGACTCAGGGCGGCTTACGAAAAGCAATAATTCAATTCAATGCCACATACAAGAACAGAACAACAACATATGAAAACAATTACAACAAAGCAGATTAAAAACAGTTACATATCAAAATCCTCGTTCCATATTCATAGGCTGTCAGCTAATCCACAGTCCGCCAACACAACCCTATCCTACTCAGATTTTTTAGGGAGGTATATTTAGGATGCTTACCTAAAAAACTCCAGGATCTCAAGTTACAGGATTCTACAGGTTTTTTGCCATGACAGTTAAAAAGAAATTATAATGCTATGACAGTGTAGTGTGAAAAGGCCAAGGGTGTGGACATAGCATTATGAATACTAGGGTTGGTCTCTGCGGTTTAAAAATTATTTGAAATCGGATTAAATTCGTATAAAAGTTAATTCAATTGTTTTTTGAACTATGTGCTCCAACCCGGAAGTGTAATTTCTTTACCGAACCTGGGGGCCGCCAATTTTCTTAATTATTGTAATTAGATTGTATCTCCCCTCTCAGTTATTCTAACAGGAATATTTATCTCCTCCAAAATAGCTTTTCAGGGTACTTACAGACATATCAGGGCCCTTTGGCTGGTCGGAGGATAATTAAAGTAAAAGGCCTTCCTGGAGGAAGTGAAGAAGCAAGGGGAACCATAGAGAAAAAAGGGAGGTTCCTAGAGCGCCTGGAGGACTGAAGGAAAAATAGCACTTTAAACATCCAGAAAATCGGGGTAGATAGAAGGAAAAGAGGAGAAGCAGAGATAAAGGCTAAAAGAAGAGGAGGAGGGAGTGAGAAGAGCACAGAGTAAAGAAGGAAAAACTACAGAAGAAAGGGGAAACCATAGAGAAGAGCCAGGACTCCTAGAGTGCCTGGAGGACTGAAGGAAAAAACAGGCTTCACGCGCTTTTTCTCTGACCAAGTCCAAGCCCCTTCTGCCAGGAAGGAAAGGCATAGCTCGATCCCTCTCCACAGATGGCCATCCAGCCCCTGCCCAATAATAATAATACTCCTAGAGTTGGAAGGGAGCCCCCAAAGGGCACCCAGCTCAACCCTCTTCTGCTTTGATGTAGGAAGGCACAAGCAAACCCTCCCCACAGGTGGCCACCCAGTTCACTTCATCATCATCATCACCATGCCACAGAATAGAAGGCATAGGAGGGACCCCCAAAGGGCATCCAGTCCAAGCCCCTTCTGCCAGGAAGGAAAGGCACAGCTCTGTGATACTCTGTAAGTCACCCTAAAAATTAATATTGGAGAAGGTTGTCACGATGCCGGGTCTTGGCTAGCCCCTTAAACACACACACAGAGACGGTATTCAGCTAACTACTTTATTGAAGAATAAAAACAGTAGAAAAGGTATTGTCCATAAAAATATCAAAGTAATCCAAAGGTAAAAGGTCTGTAGTAATGTCCAAAAGCAACTTGGCAAGGACGTTTCCAAAAGCTTGGCAAGGCTCCGCTCAGCAACTGCGGATCAAGGAACAAGGCAGGGTTGCAAGGTCCAAGGCACTCCTTGGCAGGCCACAAGCCCAAACTTGGCTACGTGGATCTTAGCTCGCTACACGTCTGTAGATGATAGATGTGGCCGAGGTACTGAGGATCCGTTCCCACGGATCCTCTACTTAATTCCCTTGGCGAGGACCCCGACACTCTAGGCTTCGTCTCCAATCTATGCTTCGGGCCAGCGCCCCTTTTGGCCGGTCTAGGCTGTGGTGCCAGCCCCTCCTGCTAGCCTCAATGCTCCGTCTCCTATCAAAGCTGCGACCTTGCCTCCCAGCACCTGGTTCCCTATCTTCGTGAGAGTCAAACTCTCCTTGCGCTTCCAGGCACTCATCCTCCTCCATTCATTCTTGAGAACCTCCCCCGGTTTCTCATAGCCTTCGATATCACTGCTTTCTGAACCTCTCTGACCTTCCATGTCCTCGTACGGGTCAGGCCATCCATCTTCCCAGGCCAGGCTCTCTGTGTGAGAAGAAGGCCCAGCTAACTCAAAAGCCCCTTCTTCCATTCCTCCAAATCCTCCTCAGAATCTACCTCAGCTGCTGCTGGTTCTAATGCAAGTGGGACCCCGGTGCTGCCCTTGCCCCCAGGCACGAAGGAGAACTGGGTTGCTACAAAGGTTGATATATTCCTGTTACAAGAACCTCATACTGTATAAGTTGGTGGTACCATTTCTATATGCTATAAATCTTCAGCTCCAGTCAATTGCACTCCAGAAGTGAAGGGAAATGTTTCCCCCTTGATTTGCCTGTGATGTCAGCCCTGTAGTGTTTTCCTTCTGTGCGCATGCACTGGAATAAGAACTAATAACAAATTTCGTTATTATTAATTATATTACATTTCAGAAATTTTTGGAAAATTTCTTGTAAGTATTTCTATTACTAATAACCCCCCCCCCCCCTATTGAATTTTAGAACCATGATTTTTTTGGGATCAACCAAGCCTAGTGAATACAATGTCGATGTGTGCATGATCTCTTTGCATGATTGAGGAGTCTACTTTTTACAGACATTATGAATATACATCCCATAATTGTTCACCTAGTGGCAGGGTTGAGCTTGTTACTGTGCTCAGCTCCTTCTCCCCAGCCAGTCCCCCCTCCCGTTCTGGGTCTTTGCTACATGAGGTAAAGGATAAGATGGTATGCTCCTTTCCAAATTTTTGCATATAGAAGCTGGCCACGGCCAGGCTGACACTTCAGTCTTTTGCACATATTGCAACATGGTAATTCCTATACCACACACAAGAGAAACATTAGTTTTGTGGGTTGCAACATGGTAAAACAAGAAGCGCATAAAGCGCTGCTCTGCAACTTTCCTTACCCTCTTGCATCTGATTATAATATCCCTTGTTTTCTTCAGAAATGGATATTCCCAATTATCAATTGTCTCCAGGCACAAATTATCCAGTCCCATTTTTCACAAAGCCATCTACTCATTTGTTAAAAGAGATTTGGTGCTCGTAACCCATTACTTATACTTGTAATAGCACAAGTAAGTATCAGTAAATATCTGGCAGAACGTGGCTAGAATTCTGTGTCTCATCACTCTGTAGTGGTGTTGAAGGAAGGTAGGCAAAAATCTGCCAGTGCCAAGCAACCTGTTTCCTCAGTGTCTTCATAGTTATGGTGATTATAGCCTTTGTCCTTCTGCAGCCAGTGCCTACTCCTGTATAGTTACCAGGGAACTGGCAATATCAGAATTACAAAAAAAAGGGGGTGGGAAGAGGAAAAAAAGAGGTCAATAGGAATCCAGAAGAATGAGACCTAGACCATTCTCAAGCACTTGGTAGTCATTTGGATGAAGGCTGCATTTATGGTAAAGTATATGTCAATTGTAGGAGCCCCCCGTGGCGCAGTGGGTTAAAGTGCTGAGCTGTTGAGCTTGTTGACGAAAGGTCATAGGTTCGATTCTGGGGAGCGGCGTGAGCTTCTGCTGTCAGCCCCAGCTTCTGCCAACCTAGCAGTTCGAAAACATGCAAATGTGAGTAGATCAGTAGGTACCGCTCCGGTGGGAAGGTAACGGCGCTCCATGCAGTCATGCTGGTCACATGACTTTGGAGGTGTCTATGGACAACACTAGCTCTTTGGCTTAGAAATGGAGATGAGCACCACTCCCCAGAGTCGGACATGGCTGGACTTATTGTCAGAGGGAAACCTTTACTTATATATGTAAATTGTATTCTGGTGAGTGAAGATGGCCTATCAGCCTTCCAGTGGTGGTTCGCAAAGAAGGAATAAGTCAGTTTGGATCACAGTGGTGGCTGTATGTGTTCGTGATTTCACGAGAAACTCTATATATTTTGGATTGGTAACTGTAGAAACAACATGTCTGAATCCCCATTACAGCAGGCTTAAACATGCGGAGAAAGTGGCACTGAGAAATATCCTTTAAAATGAGAAATAATTAGAGGAAAGGCTCTAATAAATTAAGCAGCGTGTATAAAATGTAACAATGAAATGAAATTTGACAGGAGAAAAGCTTAAGTATGAATAAAACTGGAAAAAACAGAATAAACTAAGAACTGTCACTCTCTGGCTGGACTTTGACAGCCTCCAATCTTGTTATTATTCTAATTTGTTTTTAATATGGATTTTATTATGAATTTTGTTTTCATTATGAAATGTTATGACCTGTTGATTACAAGTCAGCTTTTAGCTAATAGTGTTTTCATTACAGTTAACAGCCAATCCTGAAAGAAACCTTAGTTCACACATTGTATATTTGGAATTGATTAAATCTGTATAAATATAATGTTCACACCAATAAAATACAAATTTGAAGAAGAAAAACACTTTGATTTTACACAACTTTCCTTAAAATAGAAATATCATTTCTCCCTTTGAGTGAGATAAGAACAGGGGTTTTTTTTAGACATGGTACTTGCCATCCCCAAGTTTTATATGTACTCCCTATGAATTTTTTGTGTGTCAGGAGCAACTTGAGAAACTGCAAGTTGCTTCTGGTGTGAGAGAATTGGTCGTCTGCAATGACGTTGCCCAGATGTTTGATGATTTACCATCCTTGTGGGAGGCTTATCTCATGTCCTCACATGGGGAGCTGGAACTGAAAGAGGGAACTCATCCATGCACTCCTGGATTTGAACCGCTGATTTGTCAGTCAGCAGTCCTGCCAGCACAAGGGTTGTGCTACCAGGGGCTCCTTCCATTGAACATGAAAAGCCATCATGGGGCAGTAATTTGGTTGTTGGATTATTTATTTCTTTATTGTTTCGATTTATTATTTGCCCCTTCTGAGAGGCTCGGGGCGACTTACATACACATAAAACCATAAAAGCACTATAAAAACAATGGACCGATGTCCACATATTAAATTAAAAACAGCAGATATACATTAAAATAACTCTTAGGCCTGCATTATAGACCGTGGCCTAGGGATGTCTATGAACTGAAGGCTTGAACAAACAGGAGGGTTTTACAAGTCCTTCGAAAAGCTAGCAGATCGGTCTGTGCTCGAATTGAGGATGGAAGGGCATTCCACAAGACCGGCGCAGTGGCACTGAAAGCCCTCCTCCGCGTTGTAGACAGATGGATGGACTGGACAGCTTGGTACCACCAAGAGGTTCTGAAACTCAGATCGCAGTGGTCACGGGGGATTGTATTGGGAGAGGCGGTCCATCAGGTACACTGGCCCCAGACCATTCAAGGCCTTGAAGGTCAGAACCAGCACCTTGAAGGTGATCTGGTGCTCTATTGGAAGCCAGTGCAGTCCGCGCAGGACAGGCGTGATGTGGCAGCGAGATGGAAGGCCTGCCACCAGCCTGGCTGCAGCGTTCTGCACCAGCTTAAGCTTCCGGATCACTGACAAGGGAAGGCCAATGTAGAGGGCATTACAGTAGTCCAGTCTTGAGATGACCGTGGCTTGGACCACTGTGGCTAGGTCATGGCGGGACAGGTAGGGAGCCAGCTTCCCGCCTGCCGGAAGTGATGGAAAGCCACTCCGTTGACAATGGAGATGTGGTTCTCCATCGACAGCTGGGGAGTCAAGGGTGACTCCCAGACTTTTTACAGATGGAGACGGGCGGCGTCGCCCCGTCCAGGGTTGGGAGCGGATTCCTCCCGTACCCGGATGACCCAGCCACAGGATCTCCATCTTAGCCGGGTTCACCTTCAACCTACTGGCTCGCAGCCATCCAGTGACAGCTTCAAGGCAACGATGGAAATTATCGGGTACGGAGTCGGGCCGGCCTTCCATCCCCAGAATGAGCTGGGTGTCGTCCGCGTATTGGTGACACTCCAGCCCAAAGCTGCGTGCCAACCGAGCAAGTGGTCGGACGTAGATGTTAAATAATAAAGGGGAGAGAATTGCCCCCTGAGGTTTAAGACTCTGGAGGACCAGGATTCAAATTGCTCCCATACTTGGAAAAGCATTGGGTGATCCTGGATAAGTCACAATCTCTTAGCCTAAGGAGAAGGCAATGCAAATCTCCTCTGCATAGATCTTGCAGAATGGCCATAAGTTGGAATTGGCTTGAAAGCACTGAAAATAAAACTTGAAAAATGTGTTGCTCTCAGATATAGGGAGTAACACTTTTAGTCTGTTGAGAGGTTTTCAGGTAGTTAATCTAAAGAGTGAATTAAATATAAATGTAGCAGCTCTCATTTTTAAGAAGCATTATATCTTGGCTTCAGTTCTCTTCTCCTGGGCTTCCATTACACCCACACTCAAAGTGCTGCACTCTTTTGTTTGCCGCTTTCCATTTGGAAAATGTTCTGAGAATTATAGAACAATCTGTAGATCATCTTCACTCAAAGCTATCTCAGAAAGGCATTCTATTATGATGGGTAGACAGTTTTATGGTGAATCGTTGTGCTTGGACCTATAGCCAACAATATACAGGAAGCTGTGTCTGTATATGTGTCCCTTCCTGCAATAATATTCTCTACAAGTTTCAAGAAAATTCTTCAAGTTTTAAAGGTTTTTAGGGTGCAGTGATGGAAGGGAATTATATAATTTCACTTGAACTCATGTGGGCACTGTTCTTCAGTGGGCACTGTTTCCGTTAATGGTAACTCAGATCAAAACCAGGTGTAAGGAGGATCATGTATCCTCAAATTCAATACCGACTATTCATTGCGGGCCTCTCTTACAAGTTCAATCCTATCTCTTCTAGCAGGCTTACCTAGTCAGTTTTAATCATGAATTTTAAACTCGTGCCTTGTTTTTTAATCTTTGTTCTGTGTATTTGAACATGTATTTTATAGAAATACATTTAAATGTGTGTATTTTGCAGAATGTTTACAATGATTATGTGATTTTAATTATGTGGTAACCCACCTTGAGCCATAAGGGAGAGGCAGGTAAGAATAAAAGCTATTATTTATTCATTTAAAATTTTTGTACCCCAACCTTCTCAACTCCGTGGAGGGACTCAGACCGGTTTACAGCAAAATTCAATGTCATACAAATTTAAACATCTTAAAACAGCATATTAAGTTATATAAAAAAGAGATACATAAAACCACATTGCCATTAAAACCACATTCAGCTCGGTCTAAAAAAGTGGTCACCCATTTGAGATTGAAATCAATAAGAACATAAGAACATAAGAAGAGCCATGCTGAATCGGACCTCAGCCCATCTAGTCCAGCATTCTGTATCACACAGTGGCCCCAGTTGTACACGGGATCTCGAGCAGAAGGGAGGGCAAAACCCTGACCTGCTCCCGACCCCCCACAACCAGTACCCAGGGAAATCCTGCCTACCTCAACCAACTCTGAGGTGGCACTTGGATGTCCTTTTCAGTAACTACCGATACACTTGGTATCCATGAATCTGTCTAATCCTGCCTTGAAGTTGTTCAGGCTGACAGCTGTCACAACCTCTTCTGGAAGTAAATTCCATAACCCAATGACCCTCTGGGTGAAGAAATATTTCCTTTATTAGTCCTTAATTTTCCTACCTTGGAGCTTCAGGGAGTGCCCTCTAGTCCTAGTGTTTTGTGACAAAGAAAATAATTTTTCTTTATTCACCTTTTCTATCCCATGCATGATTTTATACACTTCGATCAAGTCACCTCTTAGACGCGCCGTCTTTCAAGGCTGAAAAGACCAAGGCGTTGCAACCTGATTTCATAAAGGGGCCACTCCATCCCTTGGATCATTCTTGTTGCCCTTTTCTGTACCTTTTCCAGTTCCGTTATATCCTTCTTAGCTTATCTGGGAAGGCCTCATTCCACATACAAGTCTTCACCCGCCTCCTGAAGGACAACAGGGAGGGGGCAGATCTAACATCGCTTGGGAGGGAGTTCCACAGCTGAGGGCCACAAGAGAAGGCCCTGTCTCTCGTCTCTACCCAGGCGCACTTGCGAAGGTGGCAGGATCAAGAGCAGGGCTTCTCCAGAGGATCTTAATGTCCCTGATGGTTCATAGGGGAGAATTCATTGGACAAGTAAACTGGGCCAGAAGCGTATAGGGTTTTGTAGGTTGCTGTTGTTGTAGTTGATGATGATGATATTTCAAACCAGTTCTGACACTGCTAGCTCTGAGGCCCTTCTACGCTGCCATATAAAATCCAGATTATCTGCTTTGATGATCTGGATTATATGGCAGTGTAGAAGGGGCCTGAGATCAGGTGGGTATCTGGTGCCTTTGCACATTTAGGCCTCCTCCCATGCAAACTATGTAACTCTGCAAATTTCACAGGATTGAAAAATAAAATCAGTGCACTGCAGAATATTGCTAAATGACACAGTGGTTAAAATCAGTGTGGGTAGATTGAAAGACTGCACATTTCCTATTTTATACAAGAAGGATTAGAAGACTCATTTGAACACAGTGAAAATGGGCTCAGTTGGCTTCTGCTAGAAACACACAATTTTGCACCATGCGGTGTAACTTCAATTTCTCTCCCAGACCTGGGATTGACAGCTTTGACAGAAACAGGAAAAGGGGTGGGTATTGTCTTCATTTTGGGTTTTTTCTTTTAAAAATTTTTCCCTTTTCCTTCCATTTTCTCAAGTCTCAGCATCTGTTTCTTACTTGATCAGATTCATAACCTGTATTTCACCTCGGATACACTTATGGGTCACTGCTCCTGTTTTCACAGTTAGAACTGGAATTGCATCTTTCTCCTGAAAGAATGAACTTGCCTTATTCTTTTGGGGAAATATGTAAAAAAGCTTTAATGCATTTCTAAAGGGGGGACCTTTAATTTTTCGCTCTGATATGCTAGCCCCTCTGATCTCTAATGAGACCTGCTGCTTCCCACATCAGTCGGTCAAGAGTCTGCACTAGATTTTACCCTGCTTCTGAAAGGTGTTCTCCAAATGGGGAACTTGTTTACATGCAGTCAGCCTTCCAAATTTCGAGTTTGACTTTTTTTGGTTTTTATCATTCACGGTTTTATAAAAAGGTTTTTAGTACTATCTAGACCGCCATTTATTTTATGGGCCCAAAATTTGTGGGAGTTGCTGTAAAACTGTGCTGGAAGATCTGGGGGGGTATTATTTTGGGTAAAAGTATCTTTTTAAATTATGTTTCTTCACTTTTCAGATGTTCTTGGGCCCGTAATGCTCCCGGGAAAAGGGGGTCCGTAAACCAGACTCCACTCAAGCGGGGTTGGAAGATAAAACATTTATTGGTTCCCCTTTCTCCAGGCTCAGCAAAGATAGACTAAAGAAAAGCCCCCAAACATCCCTCAAGACTCCCCCCCCCCCCCCCGCTGGGTCCCCCTTCCCCAAAGGTTGACCAGATGGCCAGTCCCCATATCAAAGGCCAAAGGTTCTGGCAGATCAAGGGATGGGCCGGTGGTTCCGCCCCGGGAGGGGTCCATATCAATTGGGGATCGGGGGGGTCCCTTTTGGCGTAACGAACCAACGGGCTGACATACGCCCCCCCAAGATGGTGACCTGCAAGGGAAAGAACAAAGGGGATCAGGGCCCCCCGGTTGTCCGGAAAAAAGCGTGAAAAGCCTTAACCGTCTGGGCGCAACTGGGGTGCCAACACCCCTCAGGGGGCAAGTCCTTTTGGAGTCCATTTTAACTAAGTAACTAAGACGGCCTTTTGGGGCCGAGAGTCCAAAATGTCTTTAATCTCAAAATGGGTGTGGATCCACCAAATAGGCACCGGGGCGCCTTCCCGGCGGACCACTTCCGGGTGGCAGCCTTTTCAAAGGCACATGGAACACAGGGTGGCCTTGCCCAGGTGCGGCAGGTCCAGCTTCGCCAC